>OY744483.1:35538848-35732067 GCA_963556165.1 Tipula helvola | reverse complement strand
AAATGGGATTCTAAAATGATTTTTGGATTAATTTTGAAAAATGGCCAAGAATGATGGAACTTGCCTATTTCTCTACCGATTAGGATGAAATTTGACATGTGCCTTGGAAATGCGATTCTAAAATGTTTTTTGAATTAATTTTGAAAAATGGCCAAGAATGATGGAACTTGCCTATTTCTCTACCGATTATGATGGATTTCGACATGTGCGTTGAAAATGGGATTCTAAAATGATTTTTGGATTAATTTTGAAAAATGGCCAAGAATGATGGAACTTGCCTATTTCTCTACCGATTATGATGGAATTCGACATGTGCGTTGGAAATGGGATTCTAAAATGATTTTTGGATTAATTTTGAAAAATGGCCAAGAATGATGGAACTTGCCTATTTCTCTACCGATTAGGATGAAATTTGACATGTGCGTTGGAAATGCGATTCTAAAATGTTTTTTGGATTAATTTTGAAAAATGGCCAAGAATGATGGAACTTGCCTATTTCTCTACCGATTAGGATGAAATTCGACATGTGCGTTGGAAGTGGGATTCTAAAATGATTTTTGGCGAAAGTTTTGAAATATGGCCAAGTATGATGGAACTTGCCTATTTCTCAACCGATTAGGATGCAATTTGATATGTGCGTTGGAAATGGGATTCTAAAACGAGTAGAAAGTTCTGGAATATGGCTAAGTATGATGGAACTTTCCTATTTCTCTACCGATTAGGATGAAATTCGACATGTGCGTTGGAAATGGGATTCTAAAATGATTTTTGGCGAAAGTTTTGAAAAATGGCCAAGTATGATGGAACTAGCCTATTTCTCAACCAATTAGGATGCAATTTGATATGTGCGTTGGAAGTGGGATTCTAAAATGTTTTTTGGATTAATTTTGAAAAGTGGCCAAGAATGATGGAACTTGCCTATTTCTCAACCGATTATGATGAAATTTGACATGTGCGTTGGAAGTGGGATTCTAAAATGATTTTTGGATTAATTTTGAAAAATGGCCAAGAATGATGGAACTTGCCTATTTCTCTACCGATTATGATGGAATTCGACATGTGCGTTGGAAGTGGTATTCTAAAATGATTTTTGGATTAATTTTGAAAAATGGCCAAGAATGATGCACCTTGCCTATTTCTCTACCGATTATGATGAAATTTGACATGTGCGTTGGAAATGGGATTCTAAAATGTTTTTTGGATTAATTTTGAAAAATGGCCAAGTATGATGGAACTTACCGATTTCTCAAACGATTATGATGAAATTTTATGCTGTTTTGTTTAGATACAATTTGATATATGCCTTGGAAATAGGTTTCTTAAGGAGGTATTTTGGTCTAGAGACTTACATATTGGGTGTTTTTTTCGAGCACTTAAAAAAAACAAAAAATATTTGTATCATTCATTCTTTTACAACATATTTATTGATTTTCAAAATACAAAAAATTTCTAAAAAAAATGAAAATTTAATTAGTTATAAGCTGGTAAATTTGGGTTTTAAAAAAAGGGACTCGTCTTGGGATAGCAAAGGGTTATCGAAACCATTTGTTTAGCCCCAAATGTAAGGAAACCCGCGCACATCATTTAAGCGCCTCATCTACTCCACAAAAATGGAAAAAGGCGACGTTTAAACATATTCATTTACAAATTATGAACTTTGTGGAAAGAGTGTCATCCGAGACGTCGTACTAGGATAACATACCTATTTCTATTATTTCGTATGCTACAGACACTGATATGTAATCAACCAAGAAAATTGAAGAACATCAATCAACTATTTTATCAATAAATTTATTGTGTTAATTTATTTAAAATCAGAAAGTTCAAATGTTACAACTTAAAATATTTGTTTTGTTTTTATAAAAAATAAATTTATCAATAATTTTTTAAGCTTTTTATGGTTTTTAAGTAGATTTTTGAATTTTTATAAGAGGATTTGTCTGTGTTTAAATAAAAAGGAGACATAAATAATTGTTCCATGGAAAAATAGTTCGTTTGATTGGTTTAAGTAGAAATACCAAAATTCAGTATAGTAAAATGTACTTCATGTACAAAATATGATGTATGTATACTCGTGAAGCATTTAACGATCTAAGTACGTGTTGCTGTATTTTTTTTTTTTTACAAAATCATAGTGAAAATAGATAAAAACATTGTACTACAAAATAAAACTAGAAGCTCAAATAAAAGCTTAATTTTATTTACAGTAAAATTATGAACTCGTAAACAATATACAGTTGCAATAAAATCGATATTATTGATAACAACTTTATCGTTTATGTTTTTATAGTGTATAGTTATTCCACCAGAAAATCAGGATCGCATGTATCTATTCGACATGCATATATTTATGCACTTATGTAGAGTGTAGCTACAATTACAAAGGGAATAAGTAAAAATTATTATTTACATATTTTGTTTCTAGAAATTCATTGAAAATTCCCTTGGCAATGCTGTTTTGTAAATATTGTATAAGCTTTTTGTTGAACTAAAATATGTAAATAAAATCGCTTGGAAACGTATGTTTACGAGGAGTAAAATCTGACTTAATTTCCTCCCACAGATTTCTGCGTTTTTTTTTTATTTTGTAAAAAAATGTTGATGAAGTGCTTTTCTATATTTAAAATATTTATGATGAATATAAAATATACTAAGAGTTACTCCAGTACCGTATTTTCTTAAGGCTGGGATGGGTTTATTTGTCATGAAATCGTCTCCAAATTATTTTTTATTGTTATTCGTAATTTGAATAAATGGTTTTGTTTCCGAATTTTTCTTCTTTAGTAATTTATTTTAATTTGGTCCGAAAAAGTTGCCAATATACATATTATAATACAAAGGGTTGCAGAAGGGCATGTATTTTTATTTGTACATAGTACATGGGTTTGAAGGATATTAATTAATTATGCATAGCGAGATAGAAGGTTGAGCAGCAAACAAATGAAAACGGAGGCAATAACTTTTCGTCATCAGTTTATATTTTTCTTTTCGGTCGGGTTTATATTTTTTTAATTTGCTTTGGTTGGATTGAAATGATCACAGTTAATGTGGGTCGTAGAATTCTATTTAGTGTAACAGACGTGATGGTTATTATAAGCAATTGTGTGAATTCAGATGATTTTATTTACATATGTATTTCTAAATAATTTAAAGTAGCAACAGTATAAACATTTCAAAATTGAACTAATGTAGCAAGCAAAACACAACATAAACAAAATTTTTTACGAGAAATTTCGACTTTTTTCGAGGAATATAAGGCGGTAAATAAAATACAAACACTTCTTAACAACAATTTCAGCATTGAAAAATGCAGGCGGCGCTTTAGTGATGGATCCATATTTGCAGAATGTCTAAAATAGTTATTGCGGGCAAATTCTTCATCATCATCCCTCATCAATAAGATTTGTTTTATGATTTACATGATTGCAGTTGTTCAATACTGGAAAACATACAATGGACAATTAATATTTCCTCGACAAAACAAAACGTAAAGTAACAAAATAAAAAAATATTCCTGGAAAAGAGAAATTTAATTTTAAAATTAGAAGGGAAATTCTGCGTAAGGAAAGTTAAATTTTCCAGTATTCCGAGAAAGATAAATAGATTTTCAAATAATAGAATTTCATGAAAAGCGAGATTTGATTTTAACATATTATTTCGAAAGGAAAAGGAAATAATGAAATTAGAATGTAAATAGTACATTCTAAATGGAAGATTTGATTTTAGATTATTCCAGAGAATGTAATTCAATTTAATTAGAAGATTTAAGAAAAGATTTAATTTGAAAATATTCCGAAAAGTTAGATTTACTTTTAAAATTATAATAGAAACATTTTTGATTTCAAAAAATATTCTGAAAAAGAGAGGTTAATTAAATTCCAGGAAATGGAAAAATATAAAAAATTTAAATATTTAAAAGTGATCAGCTTCCAAAATTAGAAAAGAATTTCTATCGTATTTGAACAACAAGAACAATAAATTTATCGTAAATAAACCCAATTGTTATTATCAGAAATCAGTTTTAAGGTTTGAAGTCTAAAGTCTAGAGTTTAAAGTTAAAAATTATAAATCATTTTGCTCATTGAGCAAAGAGCGCTACAGGCGACCGGATTTTGCCGGGCGGTCGGTCTGATTTGGTTGAGTTGGATGTAAAATCGGATCGTGTGTATGCATGTTGGTCCGACAAAATTAAATCGGATGTGTCGGATAGAAATTCCATCCAACTGTCCGATGAACCAACAAAATCGGATGATGTGTAGAGTTGTCGGACGATATTCTCTAGTCGTCTGTTAAATTTCAAAGCGAGAACATTATAAAAATAAGTTTAATCTAATAATATGTGAACCAAATGTGTAAAGCAAACACATAAATAAATTATAAAATATTTTCAAAATCGGATGGTAAGTTGGATCGTCTGTAGACAACGACCGATCTGGTCGGACCGATGGGCCGTCTCACTCCCTCCGGTACTCACTTCACTGGAACACGTAAAATATGGAGAAACAATTTCCAGACTGGAGATCGATATAGATTCGTTGAGATACAAAGAAATTAAAAATAATTTAATAATAACTGGGATACGCGACAAAACTATTCAACCGACTCACCTAGTCAACAATTTTCTTCATGTTCTGGATTTGGATTCACATAAAGAAAATATACATCAAGTTACTGTAGTTAATTTAGCTAGAAACAACACGCGTATATCTGGTAGTCAAACTGATAAATCAGAAGATATCATTTTCTGTTGAAGCAGTTAAATTGGATGTGCTTAATAAAATGAAACAACGTTAAAAGCTATTTACCAACGAAATATGATTTAACGGCAAAGATGAAAAGCAATTTTATGTAAGGGAAAAACGAACTTTATTTAAAGCTAAACTTTCTCGTAAATCACTTCAACACAAAAATGCCAATACCTACAAATTCTTATGGACCAAAAACTACAAGATATATCTCAAAAAGAATAAACACTATGAAGTTTTTATTATCAACACTAGCACAGATCTGGAGAAATTGTGAACAAACACTGTGTTATCCCAGCTTATTACATCAAACCAACATAATCTCATTTATATTTTCCAATTGTTTTAAACAAATTTTGTTATTATGTACAGCTGTTTCCTTGTTGAAAATACCCAATTGCCAATCTAATAGCAGAGATCAATTTGACAGATGGAAGAATAGTAATAGATATTTAACAGGTACTCATAATGCGGCTTTAACTAATTGTGTAGAGTTTGTCAACTTATTGTACATTATTGTATAAATAAAACCTCCCTGGATTGTGAATAAAACACAACACTTCAATTTAACACAAACAAATTTATTTATATAACACCAAGAATTAATTTCAACACAATTTATTAAAAAATAATTTTCAAAATCGCTTTTTATTATTTTTTGCACAATTCTACTGTTCACTTATAACTTTTATTTCGCACTAAAACACTTTTTAAATCACTTTTTAATCTTCACTTTATCGCTTACCAAAATAATACTAATGTTCTAACTCGAATTCGTTCGCTCCTTATATACTCAAACTAAAACTTCTCGACATTTCATGATTGTTCCGATCACAATAGTTTAGAAACATTTAGAACCATTCATGGAAAATTCCATTTTAGTACAGTATAACTTTTCGCTACCAATTAACTTATTCTATTCTACTCTAGGTATTACCGTAACACTACTTAAGCCTGTTTGTCCCGAACAGGGCCAAAATCACCTCCTCTGTATAGGGCCAGATTTTTTAAATGGATCACCTTCGGTTTAACTTGATGTACCTTTTGTATCCGATAAGCCACGTCGTTCATCCTTGTGATGACAGTGTAAGTTACTTCCCATGCTGGTTGCTGCTTCGGTGATAATCCCTTCTTTAATTGTTGGCTGTAAAGCCATACCAATTGCCCTTCCTTGAAGCCTTGATTATTTGCTCGTATGTCATATCGAGCTTTCATTCGATCATTTGACATCCGTATTTTTCCTCGTACAAATTGATGAATCTCATTATGTTCTTCTTTCATCCGGTCTGCGTAATCCTGTCCACATAAAACCGCTGATGGAACAGCCCCTAACTTTAAATCTCCAGGTAATCGCAGGTTAATTCCAAATACTGTCGTTTTATTTATACCGAGCATCTGGCATATTCCTTGAAATACCACCAATTCAAAATTCCTTCCTTGATCGGTATGAATTTCCATCGGCACTCCAAATCTGCTAATGCAGTTGTTGACTACGGCATCAGTTATTGTTGTTGTCTCTCGATTGGGTATGGGGTATTCCTTCGGCCATTTGCTGAAATAATCCATTATGACTAACACATATTTATTGCCGCTCTCGGGAGTGGGAAATGGCCCCGATACATCCATTGCAATTCTCTCGAATGGTGCTTCGACGTTATATTGTTTCATGGTTCCATGACTTTTACGTGCCTATCCCTTCACCGCCGCACATCGGTCACATTTTTGTCACCATTCTATCACCGACTGTCTACATACCCTGCCCAGTAGAATCGCTGACGTATCTTAGCTAATGTTTTATTAATTCCTAGGTGGTCCCCACTTACTACAACAGCCACCGTAAGGCGCCGTGATCCGCCGGTAAATGAAATTTTTGGCCATAAAGGTACTTATGAAAATGCTTAACGCATTCCACTATAGCCTAGTCAACAATTCTTTCCGAGTCACACAATGATTATGCTACAGTTTTGATAATGTTTTGGGGTAGTACGCACTAACTCGTTCTTGGCCATTAGTTTCCTGTGGTAACACTCCATTGACGTTATATCATTACTTGCATCGGTATCCAAAATAAATATCACGTTAGGTGTATGCGAGGATTGGAGCGACACGTAATCGTCTCCTGAGTTCCACGACTGCTTCTTCCTGGTCATCCTTCCATTCGAATGCTTTGTTCTTCCTGGTTAACTCGTGTAAACTCTTGCGATGTTGGCGAATCCCGGCACAAAGCGTTTATAATAGGTGCATAATACCAGAAAGCTTCGTAATTCGTGTAAATTTTTAGGTCTTGGCCAGTTCTTTACTGCTGTGAACTTTTTTTCGTCGGTGTGAATTCCATTGGTCGTTACCAGATGACCCAAATAGTTTACTTCCGTTCTGAACAGCTTAAGAACTTCCAATCTCTGTTCAAATTTTATTATCGTTGATACCTCGTAACATTTGCCGATGGCTGTCCCTTTTTTGATGGTTTATGTCTTATCCGAGGGATTAAGAGTCCTAATTGGTACTCTATAGTCGCTCTCTGGTTTAGCTAGGGATTTTCCAATTATAATTTCCTTGGCTCCGCTCTATAATTCATTAGTTTCTACAACCAAGAACCTGGGTAACCCAGATCGTCTCTGAGTTTGGTGGCAGCTTCTCCCGATGTTCAACAATAATTCACCTGGTAGTTGCTCCTGTACTAATAGATTGAAGTGGCAACTCGATGTTATCGTAAGTTAATACTCCTCTTCGAACATCTCACGAAGCCATTTGCCCTCATGAGGTCAATCCCGAAAATGACTACATCCACAATATCTGCAATCAGCACTTCGTGTTGAAAAAGAGTTCTCCCGATGTTAATTTTTACGATCTTTTTGCCTTTTATTATTGAACCTCCAGTTGCCGTTTGTAACTTCAATCCATTAGCTGCGGTTGTATACCTCCACAGATCAGATCTTTACGAAAAATCGTGCGATTTGCTCCCGTATCTAGGGTGATCGTGCAATCCGTGCCATCAGTGTCGCTTTTGACTGTTAAGCTGTCACCACCTCTTGCTACTTTTGAAACGCGGATGGAGGTTATGGGGTAATCGGTTTTGGAAGTCAGCTTCTGCCCCTTTAAGCTTTAACAGTCAGCCTTAATAATAATAAAGACAAAATAATGCCGGTGGCTGATGATGTACATAAAAAAAAACTTTCACCATAGCACTCCTGACTCAGTCGGTATAGAGGTACATTTCGGTCGTAGGTTAATCAAACAACTATCAGAGCTGTGCTATGGCAAAAAAACGAAATTACTGCAACTTACTGCTACCACTCAATTCACCTTCCATGGTAATTTACAGATTTAATCATACCTGAACAAAATCGTTGGGGAAGAAAGCGCTTCCGATATTTATTGAAACTTGCACCAGTCACATTTTAAAGGTTTTGTATAATTTCTCGTCACTTGGTTTTTAATTGTACGAGTACTTTGTCTTTTTGGTTGGTTTTAATACCATTTTAATTGTAAGAAATAATCTATACTGCACAATAATTCTCGACCAACTATCGACACAACATCTCAATAATGTACATTAGTATTTTAGATTGTAAATCTATATTAACGAATTGAACATCAATAAAAGTACAACAACTCCATGATTAACATAATGTGATTTCTTTTTAATAATCCAACAGTTTCATCATACCGCTTTCTCAAAAGCATTTTAGGCGAGGAGTAACAAAACGAAAAGCGAAACCATCATATGAATGAAACATTCATTGATCACACATTTGAGAAAATTTAAAATATAGCTAGAACCTCCCAATCGGTAACATTAATGCGAAGGGACCGAAGTACATGTTACAAAGCTCACTCTTTGTAGTTTAACGGCTCTGTCGTCGTTTCCGCGAAGGTTTCTTTAGGTAATAACATCACTGCCTTGCGTGTCTCTGGATCTCTAGTGTTCACCATTTACTGCAGTTTTAATTATTGCCAATTCTTAAAGCATTTCTTTAATACATTTTAATGCTAGCCGCATAGTATTCGGTTGGATCATTTTCCGCAAAATATCGAACGAATACCCACTAATTTACAATTTTGTCGCCCTCAGCCCAAATATTATCGAAAGATCTGGGCCTTCGAAAACCTCGAAATTTTCGTAGCAGGTAAGGACTGATATATGTAACGAATGCATATATGTACATACATAAATACGGTAAAAATTCAAATATCACGAAATAATCATAATATGAAAATATTACGATTATTGTTATTCGACCGGCCACATATTGGCTATACTGTCAAAAAAACATAACATAAATACAATACACAAGATATTTATTGCGAGTAGTTTTTCGAGATGCCATACCATATTTGCCTTAATCGTATATATTGTACATACGATAACATGAAAATCCAAACAATAAAAAAGAACTAAGAAAATAAAATTTTATTACAGTTTTCCAATAAAAATCACAGTGCACAACACTAAATTTGGCATTTGTATTTGGTTCACACGAGCACGAACATCTTCTATGTCTTTTAAATATTCAGTACCAACACTAAAATTTAGAATCGATAAATTATGAAACTATTCTACACATAAGTAAGTCATATGTGCATATATGTATGTATAGAGTGCATTTGGAAAAGATACAAGCTCTTACAAATAAGAAAATTTTGAAATTATCTAGCATCATGCTGCTGCATCATTTCTTCTCCGATTTTGCATCCACCAATTTTTATTTTTGCCATCGTCGTGCATAAATAATTTTCTTTCATATTTTATTCTCTCATGTGCAAAAAATTTTAATTCAATTATAGCGATTACAGATTAAATTAAAAAAAAAATGGAACGAAACATAAATTTGTCGCGCATTAGTACAACGACGTATGAAAGCTTACCGGTGTGAACTTTTTTGTTTTTTGTTATGCACGATAGAACAATGACATATTTTCAAAAGTCTTATGGAATTTTTTTTTTTATCGTTGTGTCTTTAGTTTCGCGCTTTACGTACTGAGTGAAATTTGTATCTTGGGAATTTTTCAGAATTGCTAATTTTGTTGGTTTGATACGTGTTTTGGGTTTTACTACATATATAGTTGGAGAATAAACGAAATCTTGGTTTTTAGGTTTAACTTAATATTGGTAATGTTGTTTACACGTACTTTATTGAGCAAACTAGATTTTTAGAACTCTTCCGTAAAAACTGCATTAAAACTCCGGAAATTGTTCATTGTTCTCTGAAATATTAGAATTACGCGTTTTCTGTCTAACAAGGACGTAGAACTTGATAAAGAATTTCGATTTAAGACTTTCTCAAAAATTATTTGTAATTGCCGCTTATCCGTGTAAGCTTCTGATACTGATTTAGCAAGTAAAGTAAAAGTAATCGCATCATTTTCTTGTGTAACTGGAAGTAGAATAAAAACCACGAAACAAACCATAGATTTGGTGCGAGAAAGAAGCGACACAAATAATTATTTCTACGCAATCAATGTAGAAATGTAGGAATGAAAGGAGGAGCATCTTTGCCGAAGAAACTGAATATTGCCGGAGTTTATAAGTAAATTTTCATAAATCGGGTAAGTTTCAAAATTAATTGTAACAATTTAATTAAAAATTTCTAAATTAAAGAAAACAAATTGCTTTTAAACAACGCTTAAAGACTGAATTATCTTTAGAATTTTAAAATCAAGAATTTGTCACGATTATGCTATTCCAACTATGGTTTCTTCAAAACACTATGACTGTAGACAGTAGAATATAGCTGGATATGTATTTGAGGCAACTTCACCTGAATCTTTGCGTTATAATGGTTCTATCCGCTTCTATGATATGTGAGTTATTGTATTCACGAATGAATTGATTCGGTAACTCTTTTGTGTGATTCAACCAGCTGTTAAATATAATCTATTAGTTCTCCATCAGTGATTTGTCTTGCAAGCAAGACACCAATTTCGCCCTTTGAGTGTAGCATGAGTCATCTTTTTTTTATATAATTCAGTTATTTAAAATACAATTTTAATATTACTAACTAGCGCTTACTTCAGCTGGATATAAAAACAAAGTTGGCGTCGATTAGATTCCTTTGGAATCATTGTACATATATGATATATAAATTTTCTATTATTGCGCTTTAAGGCCTTGCCCGAATACTGTGATAATGCTGTGATAAATAATAATTTGTGACATTTACTTGAGAAATTTTGCCCTTCGCAGACATTTTTTATTTTTACTGCCCGAATTAAATAATAATTTGTACGTGTTAATTTCCCCGCGAATTTTTTTTAAAATAAAATCTAATGGAAAATAATAATAGAAACACAATAATATTTGTATTACTGGCTTTTGTTCAAAGGCGTCATAATTCTAAACGGCTCATTTTAGGTCTCCTACAAAATTCCGAGGTAAGCAAAAATAATTATAAATTATTATTGGTAAATTAAAGCGACTACATTATACTCCGCGATCCCACAACCCGGTTATTGGGCAAATATTATGTTATAATGATGAGCAAACGAAGAAAAACCTAAGGATTTCTGGGGATACATTTCACGAAATCACATAACGAAAATCTTAAAGGTGGTTTCAAAACTGGGCCAAAAGATGGCAAAACCGTTCACTGGGTTATAGAGGTGGCTCCAAAAGCGACAAGTGCCCTTATCAAAAAACGTAGGGTATACATAGCATGGTTTTATAAGGGTTTCAATGTGTTTCAAGTGTCATGCCTTGGGACACATAGCAAATTTCTGTAAGGAAAAATATCAAGTCTGTGGACATTGCAGCTTAGACGGTCATGACAGAATGCTTGCCCAACAAAAACTGAGGTTTCGAAGTGTATCTGTTGTAAGAAAGCCAATAAGGCTTTTGACCATTCAACCTGCAGCAAAATCTGCACAGCTTATAGAACGGCTTTGAGCCTAATCATTAAGAAAACTGCATATGAGGGATAGAAACCACAATAAAAATCGCAGCACTTATCAATTAAGGATTGTCCAACTGAATATGCAAAATGCAAAGGCTGTTGCGGACATGAAATTAGACAAATTGCAATATTGCAGTTCATGAAAACATTGACCTAATATATATGGAAGAACCCTGGTGTGACGTGGTGACTGGAAACAATGGTACCGTAAAAGCAACCATTGCAATAATAAATAATGATATAGAAATTCTCAAGATCATGCAATACTGTGACACACATTGTGTATTTGTAGAAATGAGATCAGGACTAGGTTGTTTTTATCTGGTCAGTATATATTTCCAATATTCTGATGAACCATTAGACTATATAAATAACCTTGATAACATCATGAATGGCCTCAAAAACCATCCAATTATCATAACTGGCAACTTCAATTCTAAATCAAAACTATGGCATGATAGAGAAATGATAGAGGAACTCTAGTGGAAGAGTTCGTAGCTAAAAGAGGCCTTTTCGTTATTAATGAATGGGGCCAGCCAAGTACATATAGTCATAATGGGGAATCAAATATTGACCTAACTTTAACGACAAAGTGGTCTTTTCGGAAGAATATCAAATTGGACAGTGAAAGAAAATTGGAGTACCAGTGATCACAGATTAATTGTTTTCACACTAATCAAGGAAGCTGCGCAAAAAGGATTTCAACCTTCCAAGAAGGTACCTCGGTGTACACTTAAACACGCAAACTGGGAGAAATTTAGCAAATAATTGTATACAAGTTCAGTACAGGAAGGTTAAAAATTCTAGAGGTGCTTACAACCCTGGTATTTAGCGATGGTGCTCCGACTACTTGTCGAAAGGACACTACTCAATGCTTACTAAATACCCTGCTACCCGATGATATAGAGGAAACCGACACAGTTACGCAAGGACTTGTCACAACTGACATGGAACCATTTAATAGTGACGAACCAATGTCGGCAGTTATGTCAATGAAACAGGATAAAACGCCAGGCCTAGATAACATCGAAGTTGAAGTGATACACAGAGCATGGCCAATAATAGGTCCATGTATCACTAACTTTATGAATGGCTGTCTTCATAAAGGAATCTTGCGGACAGCAAGGAAGAATGGTAAAGTCATTATTATTACAAAAGGCTCTGATCGTGATCAAACCGACCCAAAAGCATACAGACCAATCATGCTGCTGCCAGTCTTGGGCAAATTGCTTGAGCAATTGATTACTGGATACGTTTGAAGGTAATGGTGGTAACAAACAGATAATCTGTGGTGGCCTAATATAATGAAAGAGCTAAAGAGGATTAATTGCCCACTAAATTTTTACTCCATAATCAGCAATTACTTCTCCGGAAGAGTTGCAACTGTAGTTACTAACCACGGCGCGTTAAGTAAAAGGGTGAACAAGGGATGCCCTCAGGGCTCTGTCTTAGGACCGCACCTCTGGAATGATTGTTAGAATTGATGAAGTTGCTTTTGCAAATGATAAGGCAATGATTATTGCTGGTAATTCAAGGCAGGCTATCGAAGAAAAAGCGCAAAGAGCGATCGATATAACTGCTGACTGGTGTAACAAAAATAAAATGGGGCTCTCCTCCCCCCAAAACTGTCATGATCCAACTTAAAGGAACACTCGATATTAGACCACCCTTGGTGCCGGTAAATAGTCTGATAATTAGGATGGTAAAAACAGTAAAATGATTAGGAGTCGATTTTGATGAAAGGCTCGATGTTACCTTTCACGTCAAGAGAGTTGCAGAAGGGGGAAAAAAAGTATTTTTTGCACTGAAAAGAGAGTCACGAGAAACATGGGGCTTGAAACAAAGCATTCTTGCCACGATATATGAAGGTTTGGTTGTAGCGTCCATCACTTATGCATATGCGGGGTGGGCTGGCAGAATGAATTGCCACCACCGCAGAACACTAGCAAGTACTCAGAGGGGCATCCTACTCGGAATGACTAAGCTGTACAGATCGGTGTCAACTGATGCTGTCACTGTTCTAGCTGGCGTTATTCCGATTGATATACTATTAGAGGAAAGGCTGATAGCTTATAAACTTTGGAAAAGGCAAGACATTGCATACGGTGATATCCTACTTTCCGGTAGTGAAATAAGTCCAAACCTTTTGAGATCTCTAAAGCTGACATGCGTAAAGTGTCATTAGCAAAATGGCAAGATAGATGGAGCAATTCCTTAGATGGTAGAACTACCTTTAGTTTCTTTGCAAATATTGAGGAAAGACTTGATCAAAAACTAGTACTTAGCTCGCATTTTACTCAAATGCTAACAGGGAATGGTAAATTAGCCGCATACATGCAAAAGGTCCAACTATCATTTTATAACTGGACGCAATGCTTTTTGTACAGAAGAGATTTTAACTAAAACAAGAACTGGCGTTCGATATGATTTTATTTTACTGGGGCAGTTCTGTGACTACGGACAGATTAACTTATATGACATTTTGATAATATTGGATGAGCCTAATAAATATGCGCCTTCAAGTGGCAGGGATGGAGACAGTAAAAAACCAAAGCACGACGGCGCGGGAACCGATATAGGCATAGGCTGGGTGCTATTCCCACGTACACCAAACGTCGATCAATTACAACGACAATGACCACTTGTTCCGGTCGATGACTCATAGCCTGAAGAGTAAATTTTCTGCTAAAATTTCAATTTTACTTCAACAACCCCAAAAAATTGGTTCATACTTATCTTTTCTACTTTAATAATGGCTGACCTTCTTCCAATTATTACATGATATACATAACAGAGAACGAAAAATAATTGTCCTCATCCACCAACAAATATTTTTTTTGTCTAATTTCTATTCTGCTTCCATCCTATTATTTATTACTCTGTACAAAAATTCATCCTGAATGTCCTACCAAAGTTTATTGTTCTCTGAACCAATAAAAATTCTCATTTATTCTATCATCAAACACGCAGGCAGGCAGCACAGGAGGAATTTAATCAACCAACAACAAAAAGAAAATTAAAGGAAAATTCACAACAACAACATATGCAAAAGAAAACTATTCAATTAAGCTATTTATCCACAAAAAAAAAAAAAAATTGAAATATGTGGATGAGCGCACAAGAGAAAATTGAAAATACCGTCATATTAGGCAAATTCACGTCATCACATTGGGAGAGAATAAAAATATTTTTTATCTTTTTTGTTTCACACAGTGCCACCATGGAATGGGTAGTGAACTAAATATTAATTCGTTTTACCGTTAAATTCGTAACTGTTTAACACATATTTATGGATTTTTCGTTGATTTCCTAATCCATTTTTAATTGTTATTTTCATTGACGTTAACGGTAATCTGAATTAATACAGATTTATGTAATAATTAATTCGAATAATAAATTGTATTTTGATTAGCCGAGACACAACGGTATGTATATTCTCTCTATAGCTATCTCTTGCTCATTTTCATTAAATTTTTTGCCATTGCTAAACCAAATAGCTACACACTGACATATAGAGCACCGTAATACGAAAACAAACAAAACTGAAAGAAAAACATTAGTTTGAGTTCGCGTTTCAACGTACACAGTACTTGGTGCAGAAAAAAAATACTCGTTTTTCACCGACACATAAACAAAAGAAAATTTATTTTTCCAGTTTATGATTTTAGAAAATTTATAAAAAAAAAAGTAAAAAAAATTGTTTTAGTTTTCCTTCTGTGTGTTTTGTGTGTTCTTTCGTTATCTGTGTGCTCGGAATATTTTTTTTTTTTTTTTTGGTAAAAGTTATAAAAGAAAATGTGAAAATAAATGAAAATTATGTTTTTTGTTTGAGTGAAAATTATATTTTGTAAAATATAAATCAGAAAAAGAAGAAATTATAAAAGTGTTTGGTTTTTTCTACTACCCACTATACGATATAGATCAAATTTAGTTTATGGTATTTGGAATGTAAAGTGTTTTTTGTGTTATTCAAGAAAAGTGTTGAAAATTGATGAAAAGTTATTTTAAATAAATTATATTAATATTTTAGTGTGACTAATGTGTGCAAAATTTAATATTTAAATTGATTTTTTATTTTTTTTTTGTGCTGCAAACAAACAAACAAACAAACAAGAAAAATAACGGAAATACGAAACCATAAAATATACAAAGGTGAGTGTGAATATATATTGTGATAGGTCATGTGCTGGAAAATTATTTTTGTAATATGTACTCCTCACGGGCATTTTATCTTAACACAAACAACTATTAAGTTGAGAATAATTCCAGATTTTATGAATATTTCATAACCTCTTGGATGTGTTTTGTTGTTTCGAACAATACAACAACAGAAAACGTTGCTGTTAGGGAAATTTTCAATTGAAAATGAATAAAAAAAAACGCTCAATATTGTACCCACATTTTTCCAGTATTTTTATATACAACATTTTCCTGAGATTTGTTATAATTTGTGTACCGTGGTTATATGCCGAGGAGTGATTGATAGGCATAGATTCAAAAATAAATGAAAGTTTTGTTCTCTGTGTTGTGTGCGCGCTTTTGGAAAATTATTTTCTGACAGATCTGAGATAAGAAATTTGCTGTCATGTTGTGTTGTGTATTAAATTTAAACAGAGATTAATCGAAATATTGTATATACAACGAGTATCTAAATATATGTATGTATACCACATTCAGATTAAAATTGATTTAAATATTAAAATTGGTTGATGGATGAGTATTTTAGAGGTGGGTTGCTGTCGATCAAGGAAAATGGGATTTAAAAAATATTGGTTCATTAAACGTTAGCTTAAGCTTTTCTTAAAAGGAAATAGTTCTATCTCCTACTTTTACATCAAAAGTTGATTATTTATTCTTTGCAATCTTTTATGGGGCTTAAGACACTCCCAACTCTTTTGCAGTTTGCTTATAACGTCCTACCTTACGCAATATTTACCCAAATCGAGGACGTACGGCTATAGACCCGTTTTTGCATAGACCACCTGCACATTGCATTGCTTCATGCCTGCCTATAGTACTGACATGAAAAGTGGGTCGGCCTATGGATTCCGCACTTTCAACAGGGGGTCATAGATGTGTTCCTCGTCATCACCGATCGTAATCAGATGACGAAAAATTCCTTTTACATCCCGCCCCTATATATAGGGATTCGAACCCGGTACCTCCTGATCCAACCGCCGCAACTTTAACCACTGCGCCGTTTGGTCGGTGCAGTTAAATTTACTAAGCTTATCCAACAAAATACGGTCAGATTCAGTCGATCGAAAGCTTTGGCAAAATCAGTATAGACTACATCGACCTGAGTTTTATAGACTAAAAATAGTACGCAGCTAAATAATTCTGAAAACGTAGTAAAATAGTTACAGTAGATTGACCGAGCAAAAATCCATGTTGATGAGGACCTAATTATCAATTGCTTGCATTGGGAAAATAATGCAGCTTTAAACATTGACTCAAACAGCTTGGGGATAAAGGATATTATGGCGATTCCACGATAATTTATTACATCAGGGGACAGAATAGTTTTGCGTTTAAATCGCCAAAAATTTGAATGTCTGATCTATGGGTTTGCAAGTGACCGAAAATTTAACTGCCAAAGACGTTATCGCACAAAACATAACGAAAATTTTACAACACAACTTACTGAGAAAAAACTACTTTCTACGAAATGAGAACAAATTTTGCACAATTACACTAGCTCAAAAGGTTTGGTTCTTTTAAGTCTGCGACTAAATTCGTGTTGCTTAGGAACTGAGTTGCCTCAATTTTCACACGTTGCCGGAGCAATTCTTCATGTCTCCGCGCTTTTTCCTAAATTTCATTTACGATGAGGTTCACTTTAAGGGCCTTATGAAGGTCATTGTTCCTGACATATCAAGGTGCATCAACGATGTTTCTTAATACCATATTCTGAAATCTATGGATGATATCGGTTGGGTACAACCCCAAAGTTGAATACCATAAGTTCAAACCGGTTTCAATATTTGCTTATACTTAAAGTAGAAGCTTGTATGTTGATAAAGAAGATTTCCTTCCCATCAGCCAATACATCTACGGTACTATTTCTCGATTTATGCTAATCGGGATATGTTCGAATCGCCTGTTTGTAAAGTCGATGTAAACTGATTTATTTTCATTTAGTTTTATTCGCCATCTATTTGTCCATTTATAAATTTTAGTTATTACTGATTGTAACTTTTGTGTTGACCCCCTTCGTTGCTTTTGCCAAGAACTAAGATCGCCATGTCATCTGCAAAAGTCGCCACTGTGTTGTTTTCGAATGAAACCGGTCCTAATACACTGCAATGTGGAATTCCTGCGTTGATTTTTTTCAATGCAGAAAAGGTAACTAACTTAATCCTGAAGAATCTATCTTTCAAGTAGGTTCCAGTATTTTAGCAAATTGCATTGGTAGAAGATTTCTAAATTTGTGGTAAAGTCCTTCATGTCACACTCTATCAATCGCTTGTGCAACGTCCAGAAATATCGTTGAACAGACTGTTTTCTCCTCTAGCGCTTTCTAAATTATACTAGTTATTCTGTGAACTTGATCAATTGTTGAGTGTTGATTACGAAAACCGAACTAATGATTTGGGATCAAGTTTGTACTTTCGATTATCGGATTTAACCATTTTACCAGTAGCTTCTCAAAGAGTTTGCATATGACTGACAATAACGAAATTAGCCTATAAGATTAGGTTATGTGTGGTGGTTTCCCAGGTTTTGGGCTCATAATTACTTCTGCAATTTTTCGCTAGCTTGGTACACATTTGATTCTAAATACTACATTTATAAGATTGGTGAGCTTCACCAGAGCTTTTTTTTAAAGATTTTTGCAGTAATAAGATCATATCCAGGTGCTTTTTTCTTATTCATATTAGCTTTTATCTCACGCATGACTTCTTTTAGTTTTGTCGGTAGGATTTGTTTAATTTCTCCCACAGCTTGTTCAGTTATTATTTCGGCTTCTAACATTTGGTCTTGATGTGTCTGGAATATTTTTTCGAGTTGTTCAGCACATTCTTGAGCTTTGTCTTCATTATTCCTAGCCCATTTCTCGCCTGCTATTCTTATTGCAGGATTCTGCGTCATTGGTCTTTTAATTCTTTTGGTTGATTTTCAACGAGCGTAATCAGTACTACTATCATTAGTTAATTTTCTTAAATAGTTGCTGATTGATTCATCTTTCAGTTCTTTAATCTCTCTTCTTAATTGTTGAGTGAAATTGTTCAAATTAGTTTTATCTTGTTTGTTGCCATATTCTTCTCCCTCTTGTTTTTTCTGCTAAGAGTTCCCTATTTAACAAAGGGTTGTTGTTTTCCTTGATTTTCTTTTTAATTTTAGGGGTATTTTCCGAAGCTGATTGCTGTATATCGTTTACAAATTTGTGATCTTCTTTGTCTAACTGCTTCTCGGTCTTTAATGGAACCATTAAGTTAATTTTTTGTTCTAGCGACAGTCTAAAGCATCCCCGAATACTGTAATTATTTACAGAAATGGGTTTCTTTCTTTCTGAATGATTTTTTCACTTAACGTTAGAAGTATCAGTTAATGATCATAGTTTAAGTTGTGGCTTTCATCTACTTGTACATCTATTATGAAGAAACCAATCAGATCTGGTACTTTGTTTGGATCAGTTGGTCATTAGGTTGGTTTTCCAATTGAGAGGGCTTCACAACTGTATTTCCTAATAACTTTTAGTAGCTAGTAAGTTCTTTACCCTTAGTGGTTATTAATCTGCCCCAGTGGACATTTTTTGCGTTAAAGTCTCCTCCAAGTACAAACCGTTTTCCTAGCTTACTGAGGAACTCGAGATAATCTTTTCCTTGAGTCCTTCGGTGAGCAGTAAACACCAGCAATACAAATAGAACTATTTTTGGTTTTGACATTAATAACAGTTGGTTGTATTTCTTCTGTTTCAAATTTTAACACTTCATAGTGACGAATACTATTTCTAATTGTAACAGCACTACCTCCTTTAGCAGTGTTTTCCGGGTTAATAGTGTGATTTATATAATTTTTAAATTTAATGATTGCTTGTCTAGTAAAGTGTGTTTCCGTGATGAGACATACATCGATTTTTTCTGTGTCCAGGACCACCTGCAATTCTTGTTGATGTTGTATAAGTACATTGGCATTCCAACATAAGATTCTAAGATCATTGGCCATTTTTCTGTTTAGGGATGGCTTCCTTAGTGCTATACTCTAGTTTTTGTAATCGTTCATCAAACGTATTGAGCCTGCTTAAAATTAATTTAAGTGTTTGACCTATATCGTCATTTTGACCAGTTTTCCTGGATTTTCATTACTCAACGTGACTTGAGCATAAGTTATTTTACCCAATTGTCCACGAGTAGTTCTCGACACTTTACGATTTATTTCGGGTTGGTTCATCTTAAGTGCTTGTTGCCTGAATAATCTTGAATTTTTAAAAATCACATTCTTATTTTTGATGTTTTGCAGTACAATAGCAACGCTGCATCCTCTGTAGTTGGCCGGATGGTTTTTTCCACAATGAACGCATTTAGACTGAACATTTTTTATCTTTTACACAATTTTTGGTAGAATGTTTAGTATCTAAACATTTGTCAGACTTGGGTCTCTAATATTTTTCTGTGTGTACATATGCTTGACATTGTAGAAGAACAAAGTCGAAAGTATTTAAGTATGGTAACGCCAAAGGGCCCAATGCACCTTTGGGATTTTATAATTTTTCATCAGCATTCCAGAGGTACATAAATGAAGTTTTCAGGGAGTTAATTTAACAGAAGCGAATACTCACTTATTTAGATGATATTATAATTTTGGGAAAAGATAGCGCAGGTGCTTATCTACGTTCAAGGAAGTGGTCAATGTCGCCAGATTAGCTGGATTGCAAATTAACTGGAAAAAGTGTCAGATTATGCAAAGCGAAATTAATAATCTTGGACACGTTGTTCAAAACGAATTCATCAAACGTTCCAGTGACAAAATTAACGCTGTAACGAAACACTCGATTCCAAAAACACCAAAAGAGCTATAGAGCTATTTAGGCTTGACGGGTTATTTTAGAAAATGTATAGAACACTATGCAAAATTAGTCATTTGGAAATACACAGATTACAGCATTTTTTCAGCAAAATTGTTTCAGTATACGGATACCAGTAAGGATGGCTATGGAGCAATAATCTTGAAACGATGCGATGAAGACATTGCATGAATGCCATGTGAACAAAATTACCATTCTTATGAGTTGGAAGTTTTAGCCATAATAGAGAGAGTCAAAAAATGTAGGTGCTATTTAATTGGGCAACCTTTTAAAATTATTACCGACTATACCAAGCTTTTCAACAAACGATGAACAAAAATTAATATCAGCTAAAATTGCTTTTACAGGAGTTTGATTATAAAATAATACATCCAGCGGGAGGACTTATGAAGCATGAATGTAGATGCTTCTTTGCCAAAATCCGATTTTGCTATTTCTAGATATAGGTATTAGAGACCGAATCCGATTGT
Source organism: Tipula helvola (assembly GCA_963556165.1). Classification (NCBI taxonomy): domain Eukaryota; kingdom Metazoa; phylum Arthropoda; class Insecta; order Diptera; family Tipulidae; genus Tipula; species Tipula helvola. The sequence goes on along the minus strand of OY744483.1, from coordinate 35,710,934 downwards.
TACAAGAACGGGATGAGAATTGTTTGACATATAAATTTCTTCTCAAATACCGACCATTATCCGGTTATGAAATAAATGATGACATCGTTTATAGAGAGGTTGATGGCAACAAGTTGATTGTTGCATCAGATAAAATGGAAATGGAAGTTATCAAGAAAGCCCCTGAAGGTGGACACTTTGGGTTTGTAATGATGAAGGAAATTTTGAAAATTGCACGGTGCATAGAATCGTGTGTGACATGTATATTGGCCACCAAGAAAATAGGAAAAGCCGAAGGATTATTTAATCCAATACCAAATGGAAATTTGCCATTGGAAATGCTACAAGTCGATTATCTAACGATTGAATCTTTAACTACTACAAAAAAGGGTATACGCATAGATTACCTAGATATTCCCTGTTAAAACGTTGACCACCGAGGAAACACTACAAAAGTTGGAATAGTTCGGACTGTATTCGGAAGCCCAACGTCCATCATGGCTGACAGAGGTTCTTGCTTCACAGGTCAACCACGCGGAAACGTATAAGTCACAATTATCAACCGAATTATAATTAATATTAACACGAAAATATTTTTGGAAAATCCATCCATGTGTGTTCATGTTGGTAAGCTGCAAAGTTTCCTGAATAGTACGCTTCAAAGAATTATTGGTATGAGCCCATTCGAAGTAATGATTGGGACAAAGATGAGGCTAAAAGAAGACGACCAATTATCTGAAGTAATTGACAGAGAGAGTCGTTTACCGACGAACCTGATTTGATACCAGAAGGTGCCAGGAGAAATGTTGCAAAATTTTAGGGGGAAAATAGAGTACAATTTAGTAAGAAACGACAAGAAGCAATTTGGCGGAAGCGAAGATCTGTTTTTGGCGGACCTAAGCTACAAGCAAAATATCTTGGACCGTATCGAATAATAGCTGTCCATGAGCATGAGCGCTAGGATGTTGAGAAATGGCAAGATGCTATTGCTGGTCATATTAAGACAACGACTAGTACTGATACGATTCAGCCATGGATTGATAGCCCTTCAGTAATATTATCCTACGACAGCAACACTGGCATTCTAGGATGGGACGAAGCTACAAATAATTTTAAAAATGATTTAGCAGCTGAACATTGAAATAAAAAAAAAAAATAAATTAAGTACTTAGACAGAATATAATTGACAACAATAAAAAAACTAATTAAATTGATCGATTAAAGTTAAAAAGCTTGTAGTTGAATCACAAGCGTTGACATATTTTGATAACAAGAAACCGATCACTATTCAAAGTGATGCAAGTTTGTCAGGAATAGGAGCCTGTCAGTGGCATTTGCATCAAGGAGTTTAAGTAAGACTGAGCAAAGTTGGCCTATTATTGAACCAGAATTGGTTTATTATTTTTTTGCATGTATTTGATTTCATCAATTCATTTATGGGCATAAAATCCGAATTGAGACTGATCATAAACTATTAGTCAGCATACTTAGTAAGGATACTCATAAGAGCACTGCCAGGATACAAAGAATGCATTTAAAATTGTTTAAATATTCGTTTGAAGGATGTTACCCGGTACGCACATGTATATAGCGGATATACATACTTTCAAGCAGTAACAATGGCAATGAGGAGTTTAATTTGGATGAAGATATTATTCATGATAAAGGATAAAGTTTTAAGTGAAGTTATAAAGCATATTGATGAGGAATGGAGAAAATCAGTTTAGGGAGACGAAAAACAATTTTAAAATTAAAGATTAATGGTTTGTGAAAGATGGACTTATATATGTATATTTAAAGAGATAAAGTTGTAGTGCCAAATGGTTTGAGACAGGAAATGTTAGAGTTGATACATAAGGGTCATAGTGGTATGGTGACAACAAAGACTAAAGCAAGAAGATTGTTATATTGGCGTGACATGAGTAATATAGAGAAAACAGCTAAATAATGTAAGGATTGTGCTAACTTTCAAAGAAGTAATATTAAAGAAACATTTAAGTCATAGCAGCCCATACTATGCTAGATCTAATGGGCTTGCGGAAAAAGCAGTTAGAATTGCTAAAAACATTATAAAGAAAAGTAACAATGAGACTGAAATATTTGAAGGTTTGCTTGAATATCGAGCAACACCAGTAGCGGCAACGGAATACTGACCCAGTAAAATTTTAATGGGGCGACACTTAAGAACAGTGTTACCAATAAGTAAGAATATATTGAAGTGAAAGTTGATAAATTAAGACGTCTATAGAGAGTTATCCGATAAAAGTTATTATTACCAAGTATTATCATGATAGCACAGCTAAAGAGAAACCAAGGCATAATGTTGGTGATAATGTGTTAGTGCAAAATAATAGTAATAGAAAATGATCTCTAGCATAAGTTGTAGGAATAGGAAAACGGCCACGTTCATATTTAATAAAACATGAAAATAAAAAGTTATAGAACCGAAACTCAACTCACTTGAGAAGCACAATGGTAAATCCACAATTTCAAAGTTCAATTTGTGAATCAGATGAGACAATGAATGAAAATTGTGCGGTACAAGAAACTGTGAGAGAGCAAGATGAAGGAAATGAAAGTTCGGGATGTTATATGACCAGAAGCTGAAGAATCAGCAAACATCCTCAGAAATTGGATTTATTATACGTCCAAATGATAAGCAATTTTGTTCCATAGCCTATCACTGTCCGAAAATAAATCAACAATATTCTATTTTAAATCCGAAGCTCTGGTCAATTCTAAATAATAATTATAACACATTGCGACGGAGACAAGAAATCTGCCAGAGAATAAACCAAAATATTCATTGGGAGATTTTTTGTTATTTTCACCTTTGTCACAAGGTTTGTTCCAATGTGTCACGTCTCAGGCAATGAGTGAAAGATATCTTGATGAGAACGGTTGCTCGAAATCCTGCATAGGACGGGCAATAAAGAGCATGTAACAGGCACAAAAGGGCGATTAACCCCAACTTTTGAAACTTAGGTAGATTAAAAAAATTCAGCATAACAGTAGAGTGTGTCTGCAACAGTAGAATTATCTGAGTGTCGTACATTTTTTTTATCAAAGGTTGAATATTTATTTTCAGCGCAGGTAATAATTTGTTTGAAGAATCGATTGTATGAGCTTATAGCTTAAATTTTTAATATTTTACCGCAGTATTTTTACATAATGTGGAACAGCTTATACAGCATATTTTAAAAACAATTTTACTCACTTTCACTGATTTTTTCACTCCTGTTTTACTCACTTTTCTTCATGTTTCACTCATTTTTCACATATGTTCATTAATTTTTTGCCCATTTTCCCTTCACTTTTGTTTCATTTTTCTCTCACTTTTCACCAATTTCTCTCCACTCACTTTTCAAAAATCTGTCATAGAAAAGCAAACTACGATTTTCCATTTGTTTTCTAAAGTTTTTTTCTCTATTTCTAATTCACTTAAAAATACATAACCCCAGTTTCTTACTTACGGTTTCTTTATAAAGTTCCTCTGGTATTACGCCACATGCCTACCAAAAGTTTAAAGCTCATCAAATATGTATATCTTCGCCTTTTTTGAAACTCTAAAACAGAAGATTTATACATAATTTTTACCATCAATCGTCGCTGTTGACGTTATTTTAGTTTTATGTACGTACTACTACCGGAATATTCACCGAACAATTAAAAATCAAAAATAATTAAATTCAATACAATTAGGTACTCAGTATTTATATTTATTGAATATTCAACAAATTTTCAAAATAAAATTGTCGATTTACAGAATATGTAAATAATTCAAAAATTGTTTTACATTCAATGCGGCTTATCAAACATAAAAAATTTATAACAATTTATCAACTCAATCAATAGACAATTTTTTTCCAATTTTCACTTATTTTCTATATAACTGTACTCTAGTATATCATCTCCTCCTGCAGTATAGAGAATATTTTGTTGCTGTGATTATTATTTGGAATGAATTGTGAATGAACTGATTTATGCTATTCATGTTTAAAACAGAAAATCTATCAAATATTTTAATCTCTCTGTTGTACTTTACATAAAAATGTGACAACAACAACAATTGGCCAAAAATACAAAATAAAAAAATAATTTAATTTAAATAATCCGGAAAAAATGGAAAATTGGAAATTCTTTATTATAGAGTTTGGGTGTATATGTGTATACTGTGCTGTACAAAAATTAATTCAAAATTGTTTTTTTTTTGTTGTATTCCGTTGGTATGAAAATGGATTTTAATATTAATCTAAAAACCATCATTGTGATGATGATGATGTGATGGTGATTGGTGATATATAGAGTACATAAATTTTCTATCCAGAAGTTGTGATGAACGTGCGCGGAGTATAAATTTATTTTAGTCCATTGGTACATCACAGACCTATATTTCTAGAGGAGATTGTTGTGTTCAATTAAAAAGTTATAATTAATTATTGATCCCGGAAATCTATAATTAGTTCGATTTCGATATATAATTTTATTTATTTTTGATTAATAGAAAATTTAGGTATAATGTACAAAAAATTTATTTAGTATTTGAGTGTTATGAGATACGAATAATACAAGATGGGTGCCTGCGTGCGATATACATTTAGGTAACTAATTAATTCGGCGAAATATATGTATATGTATGTAGGTGTATATTTATATAGGGCGATTTTAGCAAGTCGCAAACTAATTAAAACAAAATTCAACAAATAACACAAAATATCAATTAATGTCTGATTTTTGTTTTAATAAGATAGATAAGTATTGTGATATATCACAAAATGGTTCCAATAGTTAATCAATATATTCGACGGCAGTAAACGAGACAGCAGTTTAAATCATTCGATGGCTGTGAAAACAGATTTCGACTTAATCGCAGCCGTGATTAGTAAAAACGAGGTTAAAATACCTAATACGGTAGCCTCTCTGTATAAGAAACCCCTATAAAAGCAACCTGTGTATAAACAAATTTTTTAATTCCAAAAATTCCATATAAGCAACCAAGCAGTGTTTAAATTCATTTTTCGTTCCCTTCCTTAGTCTCTCAAAACACAAAAGGAAGAAAATGAACCAGCGATCGGTTTATTTCCCTTTTAACCCTAATCAGCGTGGGTCATTTTACCTACGTAAACCCATGCGATGAGCCTCTCGGACTCACATGTAATTTTTAAATAAAACTGAAAATATTTACAATATTTGAAAATGTTTTTTTTACAAATTACAAAAATAAAAATAGAATTCTTTTTGGCAGTTACATAGCTGACGAACCTCCACAAGTGTTGGAGGATAAGTCAAGTTTAAGAAATCTTCTTCTAAACTTTTAGACCCGAATATCAATAGTATGCAAATTTCTTAACTTGAGAGAATTGTAAGCCAATTTTTTAATAAATTCACTTATCACTTATCATTTTTATTGTAATAACAGAAGTCAGTGGCGGCTGCAATTAACTTATCGCATAGTGATTGAAAACATTCTTGCCGAAATTACTAGATTTTTCATTTGACATCTGAATAAAAACGGAAGACATTTCTCTAATGATTTTATCTGAGAACCAGAATTCGGGTACAGTTAGGGAAATAACGTTAGTGAATTAACAAGTAAATCAGCGTAGTACATAAAACCTCGATTTTATAATTTTTTTTCTCTTTCGGTCATTACATGATACCCGGATCACCTTCATCTTCTTCCAACTACAGCGACACACTTTGCACGTTCATATTTTTACCATTATCCTGTATTATTCTGCTGTAATCGGTTACTTCTAGCCCTTCTAAATCGATCATTCTCTAAAATTCGAACTTTCACTTAATTCCAGGCTGCCGTAAAATGAAAAATTACTGATATTAGGTTATAGTTTTTAATATTTTGTAAGGTACACTAACTACGCTCTTGTGCCTACTTCATTAAATTGATGTGGTAACACAATCATTCCTTCCTCTAGAGATTTTCTGCGGTATATACGTTTGGTGGACAGAATTATCCCTTGGTCCATTGGCTGGATAAGTGAAGTGGTATTTTTGTACTGGATTAGTGAAGTTGTATATCGTCGTCGAGAAATGCAGAATGTGTAAATTTATTTTTTCTAATTTTGCTTTTTTCGCATCAAACGAAAGAGGGAAACAGTTTGCATCGATTGCCATTTATAAAATATTGTAAAAAGTTGTTTTAAGGGGAGAAATTTAGAAAGTAATTTAGTGTTTGCTTGTAGACGATAAGGAGAGTGAAAAATAATTTTCATTGTCTCCTGAAAAAAATTATTTGTGGAGTTACACAATTTGCAATTCTCGGCGATGATATAAACATAAGTACCTACATAATATTCTAATTAAAAAAAAAAAAATTTTGTCCGGTTTATCCGAAACATCGGGGTCCGTTATATCGAGGTTTCTCGTACTACTTACTATTCTGTTTTATGATCTTACAGAGATGAGATTCTAAATTCAGATTTTTGAATTTATCTAGATTTTCAAATTTAACAGCGCTGAGTGGCTTATAACTTCAAAAATATAATTATTAATTTATTCAATATTTTCGAGATTATTCGAAGTTCTGCGATCCTTAGTGGTTTCTCGTTTTTCTTCAAGATATTATGAGATTCTAAATTTATTCGAGTTTTCTGGCAATATTCGAAATTTTTTGAGAATATCTGAGCTAGAGTATTCTAGAAATGTAAGACTATTTGACAATTCCGAGATTATTCTGTCCTTTCGAAATTAATCAGGTTTCACGATATTCCTCGAAATAATAAGGCTTTGAGTTGCGTTTTGTTACAGAATTTGTGATTTTTTTTCGAAATTTTGATTGTATTGATTTATATACTAAAAAGCTTCGGGGATGTTGAGATTGATGGTCGGTATGTGATTCGGTAAATCTCCGATATTATTGCAGATTTTCCAAATTATTCGAGAGTTTTAGCTTTTACTGAAAATTATTCTAAGTTCCCAAAGAAAATAATGCAGAGAAGCTGAGTTGTTTGTGAACTGAGAACACCACTAGCACTTCGGTTTAATCTATTTTTTATTTTTATTTATTTAATATTTAATACAAAAACTATTAATCATTTCACTACACTAAACAACAAATTAAACTAATTCCATGTTAGCTGAGCGCAAACTGTTCCCCAGGTCCTAAATCTGAAAATAAACAAAACATTAAGTTTGCATTATTATTGTTACGAACTGGGCTTCTGAGTTTGTCTGGATTTTGCAATTAAAAACACTGTGAATTTTTATGTCACTTAACTTAACTTTATTTCACTTTATTTTTATACACTTTGATAATTGCTTTGACTTCACTATTTAAATTTGTCCGCTTGCCGCTGGTGGTGGCTATGACAACAGATTTATTTCCTTGTTTAACGATTTAAAGTAAACCAAAAACTGAACTCTGCTTGCCATCGGTAGTGTTTATATACCCAGTTTCATATTGCTCACGAACTTTCCTTTACGACATGTCATACTGATAATTGAAAAAATTTTGAAAAATAAGAACTGAATGGTAGTACCATTTTTATAATTATTTTATAATCCCTATTCATTTATCTTTAAAATGAGCCCAATTTTATAATTTTCGGATAATTAGTTTTTTCTCTATAGTAATAAATACAACACCAAGTGGATGCATTTTTTTAAATATTTGACAACCTGTATCTTAAACAACAACAACAACAAAATTATTTTCCATAAATGGTTTGTTTAACTAGTTCTACACATTCAAAACGTAAAATTCTAAAAATTAAAACGTGAATTCCCAAAAAATGTGATTTAACGTAATTTGCACCATAAATATATCTGTGGTTAGAACATCGTGAGCAGCTATTTTGTTACATCGTTTTAGAAAGAAAATCATCCTATGTTGCATATCAGTTACGATCGAATTCCTCATCATTCCACCTCGGTCTCCTCACTTTGGAAGACTGGACTATTTTTTTGTTATCCTTGTTGCATACAGGAGGTCAATTATTTCGAAAATTAGTGAATGTGAAGGTGTATTTCTGCCAATTTAAACAAACTACTTATCATAAAATCTGTCAAGTCGAAAAAAAATCATGAAATTGCAAATAAATAATAAAAATATGAAAATAACAACAAATTATAAGGCGGCCGCATGATAAATATTTATTCGCAATTTCAACCAACCAAAATCACTGAAAATGAAAAAGAATTTCCCCTCTTTTCCCGCTTATAGTTCCTATTTTTATGTATACATTTTTGTTCCTGCCTTGACTAATTTTAGAAGTCGATTATATTTTTCATATTGATTTCAAGTTATATCGGAATTTTAATGTGCTGGTTGAGGTAAAGAATTACTATCTGAATCGTTGATAGGATTATTTATGTAGATGCTTTTCATATGGCTAGCGGTGACATTCAGAGTTTGTCTTCTCTTTGGTTGCGTATAAATGTGGTACATGGGAATATAAATTGCTTTTCTTCAAATGTGTTTTGTATGCTTGTGGCTGGTGATGTGCTAAATCGGTTCTTTTTGTTCTGTTTTACTTATTTAAAGAACCGACTTAGCTCATCACTACTTGTGGCTGGTGTTTTATGTTTTTCAACTGTTAAAACTTCTGGTAATTTTCTCTCCCCTGATAATTCTAGATCGGCCGCAATTGACTATTCGAACTTTTCGTCAATTGTACACTATCAATTCCCACGTGAAATTCTCAGCCCAATGTAATAGTATTTCCACCACCCTTTTCAATGATATGTGTTGAAGTTTCTTTTGGAGTTTTCATAACGGTTTGGTTGATATTTTTTTAACAATGTTAGCTTCCGATTTTTTAAATTCAACTTCAGCAATATCGGCAAAAGTTTGAATTTTCGGTAATTTCTTCTTCAACAGTAAAATCCAAAAGATCAAACAAAATTTCACTGTCACAAACAATCTTTGAATTCAGCAACCTTTAAATCTTTGCAAAGTTTGGTCGCTAACAGAAAAATGTGCCAGGAACTACACACATCTTTTTTTAAATTTTTTTTTTCATTGTGGTAAACATCATTTGGTTGATCTTTCGAGATTTTGAATCGCGTTTTAATTGTTACATTTCAATTGAAATATTTTTTTAATATTTTTGACGATGTTTTTAACCCCTTAAGGACCGATTTTTTTTCAAATAAATTCACCAAAAAAATCAATTTTTTTTTTAAATAATTAAAACTATAATTTTGACATATTAGGAACAAAAAAGTCTGTTTAAAAAAAAAAAATTATTTTTATAAATAAATTTGTTGTTTTTTAATTTAAATAAATGTAAAAAATGTTACATATTATTTTCACAAGTTATTTCGGGCAAATACATAATGGAACGTACAATATGTGACTGCCCGAGTTATCTCGGGTACGGTCCTTTTGGACCATATAGTATGTCTCGAGATATCTCGGGCCTGGTCCTTAAGGGGTTATAAAAAGAAAAAATCAAATGTGTTTTATGTGGTTAAATGTGTATTTATTTATGTTTTAAAAACCAAGTTTGTAAGTTTAAAGTTAGTTACGCTAAAATTTGTTTTTCGATTTGTAATTTTTGTATTGTTCTTAACCTTTAGTGTTTTCTTAACCAAAATATCCTCAACGAACAGAGAGAAATCCGTTTCTCAACAATTACCGACCCCGCACTGGTTTAATCCCATACTCATACCATCCCATAAAACGACTAATACGTCGGGTTATAATAAAATAAATAAAAAAAATAAAAAAATAAAAATAAAAACAACAACAACATCTGGAATTTTATTATTCGGCCGTTGACTAATCAATAATCAATAATCATATACCTGTGTTTAACTCACCTCCTTTTAATTTTTAATGTTTATTGCCCTCACCATTTTTATGAATTACCACTCCCACATTTTTTATTTGTGTGTTTTTGTTTCATTTTTTGCTTTTTCCAACATAACTACATTTTCATTTTTACAGTTTAGTAGATACTCCTGATGATGGCCTAACAAGCCGAAATCGATCGAGTGATTTTTTAAACCTTTTGTAATTTTGCGAAATATTTAACAAGTGTTTTTAAAAAAATTGAAAAATGGGTGGATAAAAGATAACACAACTTATATTTTTTGCTGCAGTCGTTTCATGATTTGACTGCAGCTATGTATTTCCATGCCCAAATACTGACAACCAGACATGAATTATAAAAAATTGATTTCACTCCTATTCGTTTACCAAAAATTAAAAATTGTTAAAGCTGACATCCCCAGAACGAATCCCGTACTCAGCTTTTACGTATTAAACAACACCGCATCATCGATAAATCTGCCTAAATCATTGACCGCAAGTTCACTCTGGCAAAGCACAGTGATGTCCCCTATGGATTATCATAATTCATTTGGCTCCAGCATTACCTAACCTAAAAACAATCAAAAATCCAAAAATCACTTACCTGACATTTAACCTCATTGCCTTCTTTCAGACAGGCTCTACGCCCATTCAACTCCATGAAATTTATATCGTTTGAATTTCTCACGAATATCATCTCATCCTTGCACTCGATTGATTCCGCCTGAATGTTCTATCCGACGGTAGCGATTTCAGGTATTTCATCGAGAAATTGGTCTCACACCAATTAAATGTATCGGTGATTTTATCGAATCGAGATATTTTCGTACAATTTCCATACTAACAGCTTTTCTCACTAAGCACTAACCGACTAAAATATTCACTTCAACACGACTTTAAATATTTTATATTGAATTTAGATAAATCGCGCGGCTTTTCCCGACAATTTTGTATTTCACAAACACAAATCTTCTAGGTTATGTTCACTCTACATTCACGTGGATTGACCTATATATAAACTATTTAAAACTGATTGTATTTCAATACCATCGTAAAGATCAGTCAATTTTGTCATAAAACCGTACTACCGGTAAATAATGTTACAAGTTTAGATACAACCGCTATAATATAATTTGCCTTCGAATAAGCTTTAAAAATCATAAAACCTAAACTCCAGCAATACATAACCTCAAAAAGAAAACCAAAATCAAAATTCACTTCCCTGATATTTAGCCTCTTACCATCTTCTAGACGGGCCCTACGCCAATTCAACACCATGAATTTCTATCGTTTGAATTCCACACGAGTATCCTATCATCCTTGCATTCGATTAAATTCCGCGTGATTGTTCTATCCGATGATAACGATTTTAGGCAATCCATCGAAAATTTTGCCGCAAACAAAATAAGATGTATCGGTAATTTAATCGAATCGAGAGATTTTTTATACAATTTACACACTAACAACTTTTCTCACTAAACACTAACCGAAACACAACACAAAAAACAAAATAAAATTAAAATTAAACTAAATTAAATTTTCAAAAGAGGACGAGAAAAAAAACAGGTCTGTCTTCTTTGAACGACTACCTTCTCTATTGCTTTTACCTAAGAACCAAAATTCGGGTACAGTTAGGGAAATCACAAACGGTTACTTGACTCGGTAAATTGCGATATTATTGCAGATTTTCCAAAATATTCGAGGGTCTTTGGTTTTACTGAAAATTATTCAAAATTCCCAAAAGAAAATAATTCAGAGCAGCTGAGTTGTTATTGGAACAAAATTTTGAAAACAAATTATTTTTGACCACTTTTGGTCGTTTAAAAACCAATAGACTCAAAAAAACGTATAATGTCAGAGCCTTCTAGAGTATAGAGCCATAATCATTATGACGTATTTTTTAGAAGCTTTTTTAGTGGTATAACTTTTCACTAATTTCCATAGGAATCCATAGTAAAAATGGTGTTTTTTAGCTTCAAGTTTTGCAATGAAAAAAGCAAAAATATTACAAAATTTTTATACAAAAGTGTTCTACATATCTTTAGCAGCAATATACAGGAAGGGTATATGGGTATTAAGTAAATATTAATTGCAGAAATATTAAAATTAAATTATTTCTAAAATATATTTTTCGAACTTTCACTTTGAAAAATACATCAAAGTTGGCTCTGACGAATTAAAATAATACTTGCTAAGTTTATCTTTAGTTTTACTAATGTACGTTAGATGTCTCAGATTTATACAGAAAAATACGAAAAAAACTTGTTTAATCACAAAATTATGACACGTTCTTAATATTTTGAGAATTTGTTTTGCTTTTCCTACAATTTTTGAACTCAAATTTCCCCAGGTGGCAATTTTTCGTACGATTTTTCAAAATGTTTACTGCCCACTGCCATCTATGTACATTGACTTAATGCACACGATTTGTAGTAAGCTTTTCTTTTCAATTTGACCAGAATGCTGTTGTTATGAACTTTTTTTATATTTTGGTTTAAATAAATCAATTATTACAAGAAAATGAAAACGATTTACTTAAACGATAATCATATATGTTGAAATTCAAACATTTATGAAAATATTTCAGAAATCATAATTAAGAATTTGCAACGTTTTCATTTACAAATTTGTCTTAGGAAAAAAAGTGATTTCCCATATGTTTTATGTGTTTTACTATGGAAATTTTGGTTTTTTCCTCTTTTCTAATTCCCTTATAAAAGCTTCGATTTTTAGATTATGGCTTGTATAATCAAGGTTGCTTTGATAATGTGCCCTAAACATTGCTACTACAAGGTTTTGGGTGAGGTAACCCAAACAACGGCATTTCCTTTTTCTGCATTTAAACAGCCACTACATACAAATTTTGCCTGTGATGAGGTAGTCTGATGAATCAACATAAAATTGTGTAAGAACGTTTTGGAACACGAAAGGAAATACATAGATAAAAGGAAGAATTATGGTTCGCTCAAAAAATTGATGACATCGAACAAATAGTTTTGCTTTGCGCATTTTCTTTTGAAAAATTTGAATTTCTCTATGCATCTAGTTAATGCGTTACATTCATGAACCAGCCGTCTCTGACTGTAATACCTTTGTACATATTGAATTTTCATTCTACCAGTATTATTATTATTATTATTGGAGGGCCATGTGGATGTTGAAGCCACTTAGGATCGCGACCTAAAAGAACTTTTGTGGTTTGCTTTGACCCAGTTCAAAAAGCCGTCCAGTCAATATTCAGGCTCTTAATGAACCTGATAATATTACCGGCCGGTACAACATACATAGATACTATCTGGGCTCATTGTTCTCCCTCCTAAATGTTGCAGTCTTTGGTTTAACATGGCTGGCACAGAACATGTTCTGCTGATTTCGCTTCCGGATCACAGAAGCGGCATCCGTCTGTCATACTTAGGCCCATCTTCTTAAGGTAATACCTTAACGGGACGTGACGTGTGAGGAAGCCAGTAAGTAGCTTTAACTCATGTTTCGTAAGTTCAAAACACTCCTTAACCCTGATCGACGAAGGTGATATACATTTCTTCGCTTGTCGTACACCTGGAATTCTGCTCAGTAGGGGAACTTTTAAGCATCCCTCCATAACTCCGCAGAAGGGCTCTGGCGCAGTAAATGGAGAAGCAGAATGCTCGCGAGTGAGGCCATCAGCTGCCTCATTTCCTTTGATACCAGTATGTAACCAATATTTAGTAGCTCTTAAAAACTCTTTATAGCTCTTAGATAACGAAAGGCATGTCAATGAAAATTTTTGGTGCAAGATAAGTATACTACGATCCTCGAAAATATTCTTTAAGTGGTTTTGGGACGGCAAGACAATTTTTTCGAAGCTTATAACCCAGTAGTTTGAAATTTAAATTACCACAACGCTGGAAAAAAATGCTTAGTACCTTATACATAGATAAAAATATACCATACTGGTAAAATATTTGAGATCCGGAAAAGAGGAAGTGACAGCTTCAATCGTGACTTACGATGAAGTAACCAAATAGAAAATGATCTGACATTTTCAAAGTAAATTCCGCCCCATGATACAATGCCATATTTAATTTTAGACTCGACCATTGCAAAATAGTAAATTTTAAGTACATCGAATAGAACTAAAGGTCTTATTAAGTACATTTTCCACTAGTTCTTCTTCTGTGATTGGGAAAAAAAAGAAAATGCTGATCAAAGCACCTCCACCGCGTAAGTCGTTAAACAAAAAATTAGGTTCTGGGATGGTTTGCGTTATTTTTTCCACAATATTTACAAAATATTCATTTAAGGAATTAGCCACTTGCGAATGGTCTGTCAATAAAGTTCCTGAATTCCCGTCCTCAATACTATGCTTCTTCCCTTTTAGATCCATCCGTAAATCATACCATTGATCCTTGCTCAAAGGATGGTCCCCTGCACTCCATGCATCCCGGTTAGGCAACTTAACACAGAATGGTTTGTGGAGGTCCAGTTTGGCTGGCATACAGTCGGAAGGCATTCCTATGGTAGGGTCTGTCTGAAATTCCTTAAGGATACACCATATTGCCTGGTTTGATATTTCCTACCGCCTACATTTTCGGGGTTAAAATTGCGGCATCCCTTTTAACATGCAGGTGCAACGGAGTCAGTTCTAGATGTGCCTCCATTGCAGCGGTTGGACACGTTTTCATTGAGCCCGTAACACCGATGAAGGCTATACGCTAAACCTTATTCAATAAGGTTTGCGCTGTCTTCTGCTCAGTTTTAGGACACCATACTACCGATGCGTAGGTGATCATAGGCCTAATAATTGTAAGAAATGGCCAGTAGATCGTTTTTGGTTGTAATCCTCAAGTACGCCCATAGAGTCTCCGACAGGCCCAGACAGCCTTGGTGGCCCTATTTTGAACTTTCAGTAAATGTTGCTTCCAGTTCAGTTTTTGCATAGCCCTGGATATCAAACCAAAGGTTACTCAGAAGGACCATTAGTCTGTCAAGAGACAGTACGCCTCCTTGGTGAGAACCCTTTACATCCCTGATGGTTACTAACTCGCCACCTAATCTGGCTGTAATCTCACGATGTTCCAGCATGGAGCGGATCCACCTAATAGTAGAAAGCGGAAATCTCTTTTCCATTGCTGCCCTCCCTATTGATCCATAAGAGGTATTAACAAACGCCCCCTCAATGTCCACAAATGCACAAAGGGCAATTTTTTTTTATGCCACCGATTTTTCAATCCTCGTGACGAGACCACTAAGGACCGTTACAGTGGATTTACCAGTTTGATAAGCAAACTGGTCCAGATGCAGCGAATTTTTTCCAAGGATCTCATTTCTTATTTGATAATCCAGGATTTTTTTTCCATCGTCTTCAATAGAACAGATGTGAGGCTAATTATTAGCCAATAAGCCTTGGGCTGGCTCCTATCACTACTGAATCCGGAAAGTGTATATCTATTAGTACCTTAAGGTTTCTTTCCGATTTTCAGTAAACCTCCCATTTTGCTTCTGAAGTAGTCCTAAACCATTTGAATGATCCCTAGAAAGGACTTTCTGGAGGCGTGCTGCAGAGGGAAATTCATTTATTCCCTCACAGAAATTTCTTCAGGTATCCCTTTTGGATCTTCGATTTTTTCGCTTACCCAGCGTTCCGTTCCACCAAGGGACCTCTTTGTGGCTTTTTTCGCTTAACCGGGCAGCTGTTCTCGTAAGCCAAGTGTATAGAATTATGCAGCTGTTTGAAAAGACTTCCAAGCCCTTTGGAGACTCTATGTTCTCCATAACCGATGGCATTTTTGATTCGAGTGAAACTCTATAAGATTCCCAGTCTGTCAATTTTGGAATTCTGATTACCTGCCGCTGCATGGTCTCGGCCGCCACATCAAATCTGATGTGCAAGTGATTCGATAAAGAGGCCTCTTCAGACACATGCCAGGTTTTAATTAAGTCACTTAAATTCGGACTAGCAAGTGTCAAATGTAGGATCTCTTGCCTAACCGCATTTATTAAAGTAGGTTTCCTTCCCCTATTGACAATGTCTATACCCCTGTTATTGATGTCTGTGCTGCCCCCACATCGTGTGGTGCGCGTTTGCATCGCAACCTATCAGATAGGCCAGCCCATTGCGTTTGCAATGAGCTATGAGCCGCCTAACTTCGAGTGGAGGTGTCAACTCAGAGTCTCCAGGAAAGTAGGCGGAGGCCATTATAGCCTCATGTTTGCCTCTTTCCGCCAGCAAGTCTACCATCACTGCAACCAAGACCCTGGAGATGAGCTCTAAACTAGTTTGACCGGCAGATAGCCGATCAATGTCCTCCACTTCCCTACTGCAGGCCTCACCGGTCACTTGCGTGGGCAATACACCGATAACATTGGAATGGAAAGTTTTTAAATTTTTTTGTGTTTTTAGTAAAATGAGAAATCGAAGAAATCTATTATAATTATCTATGGATAAACTAAACATTTTTTGCAAGATCACAAAAAATTACTCAAACCTAGCTTTTTGTTAACCCACCCCCAATTGGGAAAACTAGCAACAATTTATTAACATTTAGTATAAACTTCAAGTTACTTTTAATCCTTAAATCATTTTGTTCCAAAATTGTATGATTTCGACTTTCCGAGAACGATTTAATTTGATTTGGAAAAGTTTTGTATTTTGTTACCACCCGTATACCATAATCTATGTATGGTGGCTCCACGTACTTGTAATGTATACTGTAGCTAAATTATGATTATTTTATAACAAAAAATATAATATTTGGATAAATTTGGTACCAAAAAAAATTAAATACAAAAGCAAATCATAAATATGGATCTTCCTCCTTTTCTTATCCTTATTATTTCTTCGTAAAATGCTTGTCATGTTTCTTCAGTATATTATACCTATACACCGTAGTTATGTTTTTTGTATTTTTCATCATCTCAGTTATGTGTTATGTGTTTATATTATATAAATAGAACATACATATAGCATATATTTATGTATTTATTTAAAAAAAACAAATTTACTTTGTGCAAATTTAATTGTCACGCAACAAAAATATTTTCGTGTTCCCTTCCATTATCCTTATCACATAAAGATATTTTTTGCTATTTACCACACAAATTCTTGTTTTATGTTTGTGTATCATCCAACATACTCGTACACATACATAATATATTCGAATTGTACGAAAAGCTTACTCTAATGTGTGAAATAAATATTGTGGGCCGTTCGATCAGAGAAATCGTAATATATTCTTGTACCTACCTATGTGTATACAATTTATCTATGCTGGCGTTTAAGGAATTTAATAGGAAATTGAAAACGAAAATAAAATTGTATTGTTGTGCGTATACACGCGTGCTTCAACTATAATTACATTTTCACATATACCTTTCTATCACCCTTATTATAATCATTTCAATCGAAATTCAAACCATCATTCTGTCGTCTACCATTTTTTTTTTCCATTCTCGCTATGCTAAACGATACATTTTCATATTGCTCCTCCGCATATTTTTCACCTCTTTATGTATTTCAATCGATAAATATGTAGTTGATTTCCTGTTTTATTTACAGTCAATCACCTATGCGATTACTAATGATTTCGAGGAAAAATAAAATTTGCAAACAAGAGCAAAAAAACAATAAATTGATTTTCTATTTTGTTTGTAGTGAATTGAATGCCATAAAAATCCGGATCGAACGTTTACTTTTCCACCTGTGATGTTGTTGAATCTACGTTAGCGAAAAGTCGTAAATTTCTTTGTTGTTGTTTTTGATTTCGTTTGTATTTCATTGTCTCTATACGCTTCTATAGAAAGCGTGCTATGCGATCATAAATTTTCAAAATATTTTTTTATATTTTGGTGTGTGCGAGAAAATTTGAAAATCCCCCACCAACCAAAAAAAAAAAAAACTTTTTAAATTTATTTTCAATTTAGTTGAACGATGATGGATTTACCTTTTGATAATTTTTTTTTTTAAATGTTTACGAACAATAATAATTATTGGTTTAGTGTTAACGAAATTAATGATGTGCAGAATTGATTAAAATTAATTAATAAAAATATTATTGTACAATTCAGGGCCGTATTCTGTTTTAAGGTGTGGTTATAGAATTTTACTCATAGATACAAACACACATTAAGCGAAATTTTAATTGAGATCGCAAATTTGGCAACATTACTGAGATCAGTTTTCTAAAACTCATAATTTTACGCACCATTGCCGGACTTAACTGAAACGGTACTGGATGTGTCAATTATCGGACCTTCTCATTTTTTCCTGGTTTGCTAACATCTGATAATATCTCATCTGGGTTCATTGTTCTTCCACCTAGATGTTGTAGTCATTGGCAGACGATGGATCTACATTGGTACATGACGTCTGCTGCACCAATATTCTTAAGGTGATATATTAAGGAGGCGTGACCTGTGAGGACGATGGTTAGTAGCCTACGGCCAGGTTTAATAAGTACGAGAAGTTCTTTGATTCTAGTTTACGAAGGTAGTGTAAACTACAGTTCCTCAAACAGGATCCCGGTTTCCGGTTTTTATTGAGTAAATAATATACTACAGAAAAACCTAGGTTTAATAGATTAATTGGGGATTGACCGGTCTCTTATTTCCAATTGTCCCTTAGATCCGAATGTAAAAAAATTGAATATTTCGTACATAAATTGATCCATATAAATCATTTTCAAGTCAAACTCAGACCAATTAGAAAGGAACTAAAAATGATATTTAGCAACATTTCTAGAATATGACCAAATAAGAAGAAACTCGGTTATCTTTCAACTTATTTTGATGAAATTCGATAAATACGACATGAAATCCCTAAAAACAACAACCGAGTTCCTCCCTAACTCCAAAACTTCATATAAAAATCATTTTCGGATTGTATTTCCGTCATGCATGCTGAATTTCATCATAATCGGCTAAGAAATAGCAAAGTTCTTCCAAAATGGCTTTCCATTTCCACCGTAATCAAGAATCCCATTTCCACCGTACAAATGGAATTTCATCATAGACGGTTAATAAATAACCAAGTTCATTCCTATTCAGTTGGAAGTTCCATTCCCGTATATTACTATCCTTGCTCCTTCTTCTGTTTTAGACCAGCCTATTGACTCTTCTGTCACAAGGAAAAGCGTTTAAGTCGACTTAAGACAAACATTATATTCAATATTCAACATTTTCTAACTCCCCTGTAACTTCACTAAATTTAATTTAAGCGATTTTCCCTTATGACCACAGATTATTCAAATAACGGTCCAGCTGTGCATCACATGCCTCCGACCGACCGAACGAAATAGAACGGCTTGTGGAAGTCTAGTTTAGTTGGCATACAGTCGAAAGACATTTCTTTGGTATGGCCTGTATGAAACTCTATTGATTTTCAGATAACCTACCGTATTACCTATGGCTTTCTATTACCTTTCAAAGCCGTAATTGCAGCGTCCTTTTTAATATGCAGGTGCAACGGAGTCGGGCATGTTCTCATTGAGCCTGCAACACAGACGCAAATGAACGTAATGCAATCTCTTCTCTTCAGTTTTGGGCTGCCATATTACCGCAGCGTATGTGACCATTGGCCTAATTATTGTTAGGAATGACCAGTAGATCTTTTTGTATATGCTATTTCCAATTCAGTTCCTCTTGAGATGCTGTCACTATTTAGTCCGGATAGTGAATCTCTCGGAGTACTCTAATTATTTCTTTCCTGTTCTCAGTGAAGCTCCCATCTGCCATCAATTGATTGAATCGTTCGCAAGTACTTTTCCAAGTTGCTGCTTTGCATCTTCTCAGTTCGTGGTCTGTTCTGTCAATGTCAACTTGTAATCGCTCCATTCATTAGTGAATCATTTCAGTGGACTATACGCTTCATAGGGCAGCTGTTGTCCAGCTCCTTCTGTTTGCATTTAGACAACTAACTTCATCTGGCGGCTTTGTTTTTGGGTCACAAGGAAAATAGGCGGATGCTATTATATTACAGCCTTCTGTTTGCCCCTTCTCCCAGCACATCCACCGTCACTGCTACCAAGTGCCTGAAAATGAATTCTGCAATGGGAATAAATATTATTTGCAGGCTTGCTAAAATGGACGCTCTTGGATTCTGGCTTCAGGTATCATAAATTAACTTACCTTATACGCCTAATCGAACATGTCGATGCGTTGCCAGATAAAGGATGACGCAGGCTTGTCTCCAAGCATGCGATGTATGAAACCACGGGTTTGTCTTCCTCACTGCTTGATTTCGCCCGCCTAATTTCAGATAGAACGGCTGATGCTTATCGTCCACTACCCTTCGATTGATTATTACCAGATTACATCGATTGCTTGCCTGGGAGAGGTCTTTATAGGCAACCAATCACCGATGCTTTCCTGATTTTTTCGTTTTTCCTCCTTAGCTGCCTATCGATTTAGAATGGTACTCCAGCAGGTGCTGCGAGTGGGCCCCCCACAGCCTTAACCACTGAGGTCCAATCCCTTGCAGCTGACTTTGCGCTACGCTAGCTGTTCTTAGGATGGAGCTGGACAAGACAAAACCTATCGTTGCCTTGTAGCCAATTTGTGTTAGGTTGTCTACCGTTTTGTGATTCACTGAAAAGGTGTAGAAGGCTAAGGTGCCTTTTGTCTCTTTCCGTTAGCAGTTCGGCGCTGTTTGGGAAGGCATCAAACACAATCTGATCCCGAGGCTGGTTATTCGCCTCAACGACCTTCAATTGTGTTACTTCCCATGGCTTAATACATTCGATGGTAACCTTAAGCCACTGTACAGAGGCCTTATTGGCATAAATCACCATTAGCTACCCAAGTCGGAATAGGTAACTTCGCCGTTAGCTTTGAATTGTTTAAGCGAAGATGATGAATATTTATTCAAATTTAAAATAATTTTGGAAATTAAATTTGTGTTTACCAGGGAAAAATTTAGAACTGGTGAGATTTGGTTTTCTTTTTGTATTTGTCGGTGCCCTTTCCATTTTTTGTTCGACTTTTATAGGAAGCTTACGTAATATCGTAAATGTTTGCCAAAAGTGTCGTCAACTTTATTGAAAATGCATAGCTGAGCAGATTATAGGTGAGTGGGCAAGACAGCATTCTTAAACCGACCACAATTCCAAACCGAAATCCAAAAATACAATAAGAGTAACCACCCACGACATTATCAATCGTTTCGTTTAATAAGTCCAAACATTGCGCACAGTAAACTGTTTCATATAGCAACGAAATTATTTAATTGAATGACTTTCGGATTTGGATTACATTGATACTCGCTTACATATTTGTATTTTTCACCAACAGGAGGACAGTCCATCCATTTTCCAAATAAAAATAAAAAATAAAAAAATTGTGATGATTTGCAATTTTTTCTCTCCATTGAATTCATGCCGCATGGCAATCAATGAAATTGATTTCAAATTTTCCTCGTTTTTCACGTACATTATTGCACACACAGAAATTTTATTTTTGTCGACCAAATTTTGTTTAACTCAGGTAAATAAAAAAAAATCATGAATTGGAAAAATAGAAATTGCCGGTTTTATTTTTTTTTTTTTTGCCTGGTAATTGTTATTGATAGATTGGTCTGTGTTTGTTGGTTTTGGATATTTGTATAACATTGAAAACTAGTTTATAAAATTTTACATTCAATAACATTATTATGATAAAAATAATAAATTGGAGAAAATGCTAAATTAACAAAACAAAAAAAAAACGTTTGTTAGCGCCCAGATGTTTACCAAGAAAGAAGGACACATTCAATGGTATTCTTTTGCAGTATACAATTTTTAAGTCGATTGGCCTTGCGCTCCATATCAGAGGACAAACCTACTGCCGCCTGCCTGGTATTATGTCAATCAATAAAGGAAATTTTACTGGAAAGTAACTGCGGGCGGCACTGTTCGTTAAAATTATGCAAAATATTTACATTTCAGGATAAATGAAATTCGAACCAAAAAAAAAAATTCAGAATTTAAAATTATTTTATAAAATTGTTAATTTTTTACCGAATTTTGGGAATTCTAAAATTTTAGATTTTTATCGAATTTCAGAATTAGAATATTTTTGGTTAAACGTTAAGGAATATTTGGTTCCTTCCAATTAAATCTAAGAAAATCCTACCTGATACCCATAGGGTTTCTGGCCATAGCCAGATTCTATATCATTGTTCTGTATGGTTCTGCATCTAGTGCCATGGTTTATAATTTATACATGACGCTAATTTGTTTTCTGAGCCTGTAATATTATAAAGCGTTCTGGAACAAGATCTGAACCCCTGAATTCGCCTTTAAGTTCATAAAGGCGTTCACAAACAAAAGTTCATCCGTATGTTTTTTTTTGGCTCTAATTTCAATATGGTTTATTGCGGTGGAAATCATAGGATGATCCAAAAAACTTCATATTGTCCTTTAGCTGGAGCCATGCCTTAAATTTGGCCCACTTTATTATATTATTACATAGGTAAAATAGGATAAGCAACTGAACCCTGTAAGGCAGATATTGAAAATTTGAGTAAACTTTTGACATCTAAGAAATTAGCAGTACCGTAAGAAATCCAAAATTGAAAATATTGAGTATCGTTCAGCACAGTCTAAGATTAAGATAGAAATTGAATCGAAATATTATAAAAGGCAGATGTAACAAAATGAGGTCCTTAGAGACTACTCCTATATAACTATCACTGACATTATGTAGGGACATTTTGAAATCTGCCGCGAATAAATTTTAAGACAAAACTAAAGAAAATCTCCGGGTTTATGATGAAAATTGCGAGAGACGGGTTTATATAACGGTCATTCCACAGTATTTCAAATGGAACCCTACCTTGACCTCTCCGATTTCAATTTTTTTGTTGTAATCGTGTTCTTTATTGCCCTTTGGTTGGCCTTGGCGTGTTATTTGATTTTTTAATTTTGACTGTTTTCAAATTCTAATTTTTGACTTCTACATAAATGGTTGTGTCTTCGGTTCTAAGAGAAGTATTTTCAAAAGCGGTACTCTTTTTGAATGGTATTAATTTATCCTAAATTATATCCTAATTTATTTTTGAAAAGTACCGTTATCTCCAAGTACAGCCACCAAAGTATCGAAAAACGTAATATCGCATTTGATAGATAATAGTTCAATCTTTCAAACAAATGGTAAATCGTTTCTGGGGGAGCGGTTAGCTGCTAGGTAACTCTAAAGTTGCAAAAATGTAATTTTGATGCTACCAGTGGAATTTTCAGTTCTGAATTTGACAACTACATATCACTAGTGGGAATACTGCTAATATATTATTTATTTTTCCGTTGGATGGCTTGAATTCTAAAGTGAGAAATGAATTAATTTCAGTGCATTAAAATCAGTGCAATTTTCGGCACTGACTTAGACAATGAACTGATATTTTTATCATTTTATGATACAAAAATGAGAAGATGATGATTCGTCGAGTACCTGTATCACCTGCGTTATAAAATTTATTTTATACTAAAATTTTAAAGAGTACCTGTACGGGTTTTATGATCTGAGTTGCAAAGTTTATTAACCTGTTTACCCACAAAAGCCAAATAAATAAATTTGATTGTATGGATGTATTACTGTCAATTTTGTGTACTTGTCATATAAATAGTGGTACACATTTTACCACTCGTTAGTCACAATTTGAAAGTGTTATTGAAAATGAAACTGATTGTTGAGTGGTACGAGTTCCGAGTAATATTAAAGATAAAATACAATATGGTCCATCCGCAGTATTGTAATCCTTTTAACTTAAAAAATCACAAAAATCTTAAAAATAAATCTAGAGCTGTTAGTGTTAAGTTAGCCGAAAATGCTAAACATTTCGTAAACTGCGAAATAACTGGCGAAAGAGTTTGTGAGAAGTGCAGTCGAAAATTTTATGATTTCAAAGAAATGCAAATTTTACCAAATCTACCGATTGATGTTGAAGAAATTATCGAAATTTTATCAGACTCCTCAAAGTTTTGTTTACCAGCATTACATAAACACGATTACATTGCTAGAGAACAATCAAACTATCTACAGATAGTAAAAAGTAATCTCAAGATGGGGAATATGTCGGTTTTCTTAATTTTGGATTTTTCGGAGAACTATAAGTTTGTCACACAAAATGAAATACAAGCAGCACACTACGATACACAACAATCTACATTAGCCGCATTTCTTGACGCATTAGTGATCCGGATCAGATCAAAGTTTACATTGAAAACAACAACAAAAATTAAATTTTTGTTGTTGTTTTCAATGTAAACTTTGATCTGATCTGGATCACTAATGCGTCAAAAAATGCGGCTACTATTTCCAATCGTTGCTTACTACAAATCAGCACTAGATAAACCAAATATAATTTCTTATGCCATAATATCAGAAGAAGAAACACATGATACTGTAGCTGTATATGGTTTTCAAAAGAAATTTATTGAATTTCTAGAAAGCAAAAAGCCTGTATATCCAGCTCCAAAAAAAATGTATTGGTGAAAAATACGTCAAAATCATATATTTTTGGAAGTCATCTTTTAATTTGTAGATTTCGAATGTGTAACACTGAGTAAAACAAACAATTTATGGAACGATTTTTATTTTAATGAGCCAATATATTTATCAATTAAACAATTTTTTATTTGGTTTAGGGCTCTTTTTTATTTCTTTAAACTAATTAAAGCTTTAGCTTTCGAACCCTCTTCGGATTCATTTTCAAAAGCGTAATGAAAAATATAACAAAAAATTCTTTCTTTTATACATAAATCAAAAAATAAAAAATAAAGCAATCACAAATTTTTATTAAAACCGACTTTTCATGGAAACACGGACATTCATTTTGGACATTCTGCTGATCCATGAACCAAATGGCAAAATTTCGTGTGATTGGTACCATAAAAATACTTGGTCTGGCAGATATTTAAATTTTTATTCTTGGCTTCCATACAATTATAAAATTAACACCATTAAAATTCTGACCCAAAAAATTCTGAAACTTTCCGATACTAAATTTTACAATAAAAATCTAAAAATTCTAAAAGATACATTATTTCGCAATCAGTATCCGGAAAAATTGGTAAACCACATAATTTGGAAACAAAAAAATGTCCATACAAATTTTATTTCTCGATCAATAAATGAACCCATTAATTATTTGGCCATTCCCTACGTTAAAAATCTTTACGAAAAAATCAAAAATCTTTTCAAAAATTGTAACTTTAAAATTATAGGACGTGCAGCCACAAGCTTAAACAACAACTTGTTTTCTAAAATTAAAGATAACACTCCTTTAAAGAAGCAATCAAACGTTGTTTATCAGGTACAATGTAGTTGCAACGCTACCTACACAGGACAGACGAAACAGTTTCTAGAGAAAAGATTTTACCAACACAAAAGTGACATAAATAAAGATCAAAATTTAAGCATTAGTGCACTTACGCGACATTTGAAAAATACGAACCATCAAATCACTTTAGATAACATAAAAATTCTCGAGAAACAAAAAAATTTTAGAAAAAGATCGATTTTGGAAATGTTACAAATTAAATCAAGTACAAATTCAATCAATGTCGTTGAAGATTATGCTTATATTGGCAACTCATATGATTTGTTCATCTAAATTGTTTTTTGCCTCTTGCAATTTTATTTTTATTCAAATGTACAACCTTTTTTACATGAAAGCGCCTTAGCAAAGTTTTTTTTTTTTTTTTTTCTTCGAAAATTACATAGCGGTGCGTTTCCATGAAAAGTCGGTTTTAATAAAAATTTGTGATTGCTTTATTTTTTATTTTTTGATTTATGTATAAAAGAAAGAATTTTTTGTTATATTTTTCATTACGCTTTTGAAAATGAATCTGAAGAGGGTTCGAAAGCTAAAGCTTTAATTAGTTTAAAGAAATAAAAAAGAGCCCTAAACCAAATAAAAAATTGTTTAATTTATGGAACATTATGTTTTTTGTTGTTGTTGTTTTTTAAGATATAGGGTGTCAAATATTTAAAAATTACATGCACTTGGTATTGTATTTATTGCTATAGAAAAAAAAACTAATTATCCGAAAATTATAAAGTTGGGCCATAGACTAAAGTAATATTATAAAGACGTCCTCATACGAATAAAAAAAAGATCCAATTACCGGGTGCCAATTCATATAACAGCGGGTGCCAATATGTAGTAATCTTTAGTGAAATTAACAAAAAAAAGCGAAATGGAAAACAAAAATTGAATTGTGTGTACTTTGTATACCAAAAGCAAAAGCAAAGTTCAATTATAAAATAAACTAAATTAGAAAAAAATGTGTACTTTTTGTGTTACAGCCATTTGTGTATGTATGCAAATTTTGGGACAATTTTTTTATTCGTATTAAGACGTCTCTATAATATTACTTTAGTCTATGGTTGGGCTCATTTTACAGACAAATAGATATGGATTATAAAATAATTATAAAAATGGTATAATCTTCGATTTGTTATTTTTCAAAATGACCGCCGAAATAGTTTTTTTCAATTTTCTTAAACTTGCATCTTTTTTTTTATTTTTTTTTTCCCCATTTAGTTCTCTTAAACATACTGAAAAATCAGCGGAACATCTCGTTTCGAAGAATAAGACCTATATTTGCAGTATTCCTACTAGATGTTTTTAGTCTGTCAAATTCAGAAATGAAAATTCCACTGGTAGCGTTATCTACTCATTTAACACAAATTGTAATGTAAAAAAAATTATCAAAATTACATTTTTTTAACTTTCGATTTACCTAGCGGCTAAACTACACCTCTCCCAAAAACGATTTACCACTTGTTTGAAAGGCTGAACTATTATCTATCAAATGCTATATTACGTTTTTCGATACTTTGGTGGCTGGGCCCTCTAGCGGCAAAAATATAAGCATAGATTTATCTGCTCATAACTCCTTAGATAACGGTACTTTTCAAAAATAAATTATGATAAATTTAGGATAAATTAATACCGTTCCAAAATGGTACCGGTTTTGAAAATACTTCTCTTAGAACCGAAGATACAACCATTTATGTAGAAGTCAAAAATTAGAATTTGAAAACTGTCAAAATTAAAAAAATCAAATATCACACCAACCAAAGGTAAAAAAAAAGGAAAAGAAACTGTCTTCTTATTTGCAATAAGGAACACGATTACTACAAAAACATTGAAATCGGAGAGGTCAAGGTTGAAAACATCAAAAAATTTAGTGAACAACCGTGGAATGAGTGATAAATAAATTTACCTATTTTTCCGAGAAATTTGTCTAAAATTTGACCTCAAAAGATTACCATCTTTGCGTACTTTAGGAAGACCGTGCATCCTTAGAGTCGTCCATTGTATTTTCTTGTTCTTAACAACAGGTTTATTTATTTTGCCTATTCGTTCGTAAAATAAAATAATTCAACTTAAATTTGTTTGTACTAACGAAATAGTAACTTTTCGTATCTCCGTAAGAATTGTTGTCGGATAAGAGCAAGGCCATTTTCCAATATATTCGATTTTTTCATAAGTAACATTACCTTTAACAGACTTTAATATACACACATTTTTTAAATTTTTTAAAAAACACTTGTTAAATATTTCGCAAAATTTCAAAAGGTTTAAAAAATCACTCGATCGATTTCGGCTTGTTGGGCCATCATCAGAAGTATATACTAAACTGTAAAAATAAAAATGTAGTTATTTATATATATAGTTGGAAAAAGAAAAAAGTGAAACAAAAATATACAAATAAAAAATGTGGGAGTGGTAAACAATAAAAATGGTGAGAGAAAGAAACATTAAAAATTAAAAAGGGGTGAGTTAAACACAGGTATATGATTAGTCAACGACCGAATAACAAAATTCCAGATGTGTGTTTTTTCCCCCTTCTTTATTTTATTATAACCCGACGTGTTAGTCATTTTATGGGATGGTATGAGTATGGAAATAAAATAGTGCGGGGTCGGTAATTGGTGAGAAACGGATTTCTCTCTGTTCATTGAGGATGCGTGAGAATTTTTTCCTAAAGGTGGATTCACAAGGTCGGTTTTTTACCCTAGGGTATTTTTGTCCGAGCTCCTAAATCAATCAAAACACATTTTTTTTTGGTTATTTCAATCACTAGATGGAGCAGAACGGAAATAAATAACTACCATACGTAAAAAACCAGCCTCGTGAATCGGTTTGATTGGTAGAGGAGCTCGGACAAAAATACCCTAGGGTAAAAAACCGACCTCGTGAATCCACCTCCTTTCCTAAAAAGCAAAAACAAATAGTTAGGAAACGATTAGTAAATAATTCACGAGCCTGCTTTAAAATGTAAAATTTTTATAAATCTAATAATGTGAATATGTATTAGTGTACTTATGTTGAAAAAAAGATATTAAACATCACATTAATAAGATACCATTCAATTTTGAATGTAAGAGATCACAGGTTTAAATTGAACGGCTAACTTTCAATATTTGAATTTACTAAACCATCTTCGATACATTGTCCGGAAATAAAACTAAGCACAAAATGTAAACCATGGTCCATTCTTGACTTATGCAAATATTGAAAACATTCTCTTGGAGTTAAGTGGGTTAGATATGACGATAATCACCCCAAGATTAAATTGAACAGCTAACCTTCAATATTTGAATTTACTAAACCATCTTTGATACCTTGTTCGAAAATAAAACTAAGCTCAAAATATAAGCCATGGTCCATTCTTGACTTATGCAAATATTGAAAACATTCTCTTGGAGCTAAGTGGGTTAGATATGACGATAATCACCCCAAGATTAAATTGAACGGCTAACCTTCAACATTTGAATTTACTAAACCATCAAAGATGGTTTAGTAAATTCAAAGATGGTTTAAAGATTGTATAAAAGATGGTTTAGTAAATTCAAATGTTGAAGGTTAGCTGTTCAATTTAAACTTGGGGTGATTTTCATCATATCTAACCCCCTTAGCTCCAAGAGAATCTTTCCAATATTTGCATGCGCTAAGAATGGACCATGGCTTACATTTTGAGCTTAGATTTATTTTCGGACAAGGTATCAAAGATGGTTTAGTAAATTCAAATGTTGAAGGTTAGCCGTTCAATTTAAACTTGGGGTGATTTTCATCATATCTAGCCCTCTTAGCTTCAAGAGAATCTCTTCAAGATTTGCGTAAGTCATGAATGAACCATGGTCTACATTTTGAGCTTAGTTTTATTTTCGGACAAGGTATTAAAGATGGTTTAGTAAATTCAAATGTTGAAGCTTAGCCGTTCAATTTAAACTTGGGTAGATTTTCATCATATCTAACCCCCTTAATGGACCATGGTCTATGTTTTCTGCTTAGTTTTATTTCCAGACAAGATTTTGCACTTATAATATTAATATTTTAGCAATAAATTATTATCTATGATTTATTTTCAATTTTCCATTTGAGTGTTTCAATAAAAAATTATTGATTACAATTAATTGATTGGTTTACTAATGTATACACTAAAATATTTTTAAAATTTAGGAATGTTTTAGGAAATAATTCACTATCGTCGTTGATGATATTTTGGTTAAGAAATACAGCTTTTCGGATTTCGTAAGATTCTAAGTTGTCTAAACGTCTGCTTTTTGGTTGTACATGTAATATTTCAAAATTGTTTAAAGTGGATGTGTGATTTTCTAACGTTAAATGATTATAAAGGGATGATTCTTGGCTACCAGATAAATGTTCCTTAACTCTAACTTCAAAATTGAATGTGTGTATTAAGTGTGTGTTCGCCAAGTGCCCACGGCAGATAGTGTAAAAAGTAGACTTCAATACGACACATCAGGATTTTCACATAAAAATCGTTTAGCTTTGTGAGTTTATCGAATTTGTATATTCCTTATCATTAGTCCAAACATTTAATTGTCAAGTTATTGTTAAATTTAAAATTTGTCAAAATATTTACAAGTTTGCTTCTGATGCTGCTATTATCTCGTCTAATTTAGAAGAGTTCCAAATAAAATTTTTATTTCTCTGCATTCGTATTCCGTTGCTCTGGAAAATGTTGTTTCTAGGGTTATATAGCGCTAGTGAAGAATTTAGTCGGAAAACCTGCCATTTTCTACACCAACGAGTTAAAACACTCAATAAACTCAGATTATTTCATGATATCGCCGGAAAATGTGGTTAATTCGATGTCAGGGAGGTTCATGCTTAGTTTCGGTACAGATTCAGTTTATTCGACTTTGTAAGTATGATTGAATGAGAGTTGTTCCAACTATTCTTCTAGTATCGGGTGAGCAGAGAAATAAAGATTTTCAACGGTAGCTCGATTTTCCGTAGCATTTCTAACATTTTCAACCTCTGTGACAAGCTAAACTAGTTTCTTTCATAGATTTCATAATTATTATTAAAAGTCTTCCAATCGAAGGCAACTTTGAGCATAGAGTTTGTACTAAATTAGAGTGACGCTGAAGTGCCTCCAAATAAATCGCCACGCCAATTTTTGCACTTTTAACTTGGGCCATAATTCCACAACCAATACTAGGCTTCATAATTGAATTAATCCAATGGTAGTAGTACCAGCACAGCAAATCTCAACTCATGAAGGCACACAAACAATCTTTTTTGCCTCGGCTGCCAAAGTTGAATAATTATGAATGGAGACAAGTCAATTTTCTATGATTTTATAATTATTGATTTATTTTACTTGAATTATGCGAAAATCTGCACAGCGTAAAGATTGGAATAATTAAAAATGAACTGGTCAATGCCGCAATTACCAATGTCTTCCTTCATTAATTGGGTTTGAAGAAATCTCCAGCACAATAATTCGGCCTCAGCAATACCCTCGCACGTTATTATACCAATTACTCGACCACATTTGTTACATTTGTTATTCGACTTTTGCATTTTTTCAGTTTGCTTGCGGTTGTATATTTAGCAAGATTCTTTCGTTGATTGCAACTATTCTTTCTTTAGGCCATTCTTCCTCATTTTTCAACCACAATGTACCATTCCACCACAGTTCATAATGTACTAGCTCTCCCGGCAAGAATCCCCTGGATGCGCAATCAGTGGCATTACTGTTGCTTGGGACATGAGATACCAATGCTCTCTCCATGTCTCTTCCAGTATTCCAGTTCAACACGATTGTAGAATCGGTCCAGTAAAACTTGTTGCTTATGTTTGCACAGAGTGTTTTCTCAATTGACTTCATTAATTGAACTAATAGTTCCAACCGTGCAATCGACAAGGTTTTGATTGGCGCGACTTTTGATTTTGCTACAATAAGTTGAATGCATATTTCTCCGCAGCTATTTTTGTGTTTTGCGTAAACGACTGCAGCATATGCGCGCTTGCGCATAATGTAGGCATCGCAAAATCCATGCAGTTCCGTGCCACTTGATATTTGAAGCCATCGAGGAATTATTATCCTTCTTAATTGTTGAAGTTTACCACGTACTGCAAGCCATTCAGACTCAACTGGTTCGGGTAACGTGTCATCCCAGCCAATAGGTTTCAACCATAGCTCTTGAAACATCATTTTAATTTTGATAACCACCGGTGTTAACCACCTAATCGGATCAAAAATACGACTGCTCTCCGACAAAAATCCACGTTTCGTTTGGTTGGCCTAAGTGAATATATTCCTCCATGAACTTTGTATACGCCGCCCCAAATGCTTCATATCGAACAATTTTCTTCTGCATAGATGCTTGTCGACTCAACGCTAAATTCATTGATGACCCTAATGTATCAATCTTCTGGTTCGTAGGCAAATTCACAATAAATCTTCATTTCTTCTTGTAGTTTCTTTGAAGTATTTTTTGCAATAGGTTTCTACATCAGTCAGACCCTGAAATTCGGATAATTTCTCCACTTCCTTGGAAGGATCGGCTAAGAATACAGAACAATTAATATGGTTCGATTCAATTGAGCGATTTGGTAATTGAGTTCACAAATTTGCTAATACTAAAGCAACGACCGGAATATTTCTGGTTTCACCATACTTTGATTTCAGGTTCACCTCCACTTCGCCGCAAGATACCTGTGATACTGAATTGCCAATTCCAGATACGATTGTTCGATTGTGTATTCGTCCAAGTCTCAATTTATTGCAGAACCTTTCGCTGATAAACAACGACATGGATCCAGAATCCAATAATATTCGGCATTCATGTTCTATACCAAATCTATCCACAATCTGGACTACAGCTGTTGGTAGAATGGTTGTATTTAAAGAACTTACTGCTTGAGACCATCGATTTCTCATTTGTAGTTGTAGGTTGCGTATTTCTTTTCGGATCATTTTCGATGGGATTTCTCTGATTGTTTGACAAGTACGTTTTTTCAGCATCATCAGCTGAATGTAACAATGTGTTGTGTTTCCTCTGACAAATCGTGCACCTGATCTTGGCCTTGCATTTGAATACCGCATGATTCGCCCTTATACAATTGAAGCAACAA
Source organism: Tipula helvola (assembly GCA_963556165.1). Lineage (NCBI taxonomy): Eukaryota > Metazoa > Arthropoda > Insecta > Diptera > Tipulidae > Tipula > Tipula helvola. The sequence goes on along the minus strand of OY744483.1, from coordinate 35,678,826 downwards.
CCTTTTGCCTTCACACAATCACGGCGTTCGTTGATCGTCATACGCTTAAATTTATCACAATTAGATAAACAATGCTCACCCAAACACAACTCACATTTAGGCGTCCCCGTTACAACTAGCGACTTCGTTGACTTCGAATAATTATGAATATCACTTGACTTAAAAAATTAGTCCAAGGTTGGATTATCGGTATCACATGGGTGGTGCCTTTAGTCCACGGATTGTCTCATCTGACACATCTAATAATTTTCGAATATTACTCGCTCTGGCTTGCTTAATCGATGGTTGATCCAAAAAAGTACGGATAAAGGCCTGAATTGTATGTTTTTTCCTTCCATACCTATCAGTTAGTTTTTTGAACGCTTCAAAGTAGTTTGCCTCTGTGACTCTGTAAGTATCCCTTGAAATATGTGAACTTCTGAACTGCGGTTAAAGTACTATTGTGAATCGTCCTCATATATAAATCATAGAAGGGCTGCCATTGTGTATAATTGCCAGCAAACGGTTCGATAGTGATTTTTGGCAAACGAATATCCAAAGGGACATTGGGCATGGATATTGTTGTTGACATATTGGGATTTCCTTCATTTGCATCCCTTCCATGTTTTTCATTTAATTGCCTGATACATTTACTCAGTATTGCATCCACCTTATAAAAGCCTTCACTAAATTCGTTAGCCTTCGATTCAATACTAGGATCGCCCGCAAACATTTGATCTTCCACATACATAAAATGGTTTTTAGTGCATCAATATCGCTCGTATCAGTATTTTTTCCGACGTATTCTACCAAGCTCTTCAATTGAGCCTGCAACGAATTTCGTGTGGCTCCATGTATTGCCAACTGTTGCGCTGTAGTTAAAACCATAATCAAAACTTAGCCCGTGGCACTTCACAGATTTCTCGAAATTGCACAAACATTTCTCGATAATTCACAAAAAACTAGAAATCGTAATTTTTCTTCTGTATTGAATTTAAAATGGCTTCCAATATAACGGGTGTTTCTTTTAAACTGAGACGATCAAATATCTCGAAAAATAGCCACTCTACGGAAAAAATGTCCATAATCAAAATTTAATTATACCGTGGGGGAATTACATTAGTGCAAAAAAATAGTCCCCCACCCCCCGCTTTGTAGGTGGGGCGGGGGTAACTTTTAAACTAAGATAGGAAGCCATATTTTTTATTGCAGATACGGATTCTACGACTAAAAGTACGTACGATTTGAATGAAATATTTTGTTCGGTTCATGATAGATGGCGTTGTAATCGACGAAATTCAATTTTTTCAATTTCTTCTTCTTAGAACACACGCATTCGATTCTGCAATACGTTTGAAATAAAAAACATCACGTTTTCATTGGAAATACTCGCGATAGTAGGCTGTAGACTTCTTAGTAGGCCTAGAGCCACCTCGGCCACCTTGGTGGTCCAAGGAGATTCAACAAACTCGTCAAAAATGCACGATTCTCTTTAAAAGAGCAAGGAAAACAAGAGCTGCTGTAAACTTGGAGTCATACAAGGAAGTCCTCAAAACATACAAATATGAATTAAGAAGTGCCAAAAACAAGAAAGAAGTGTAAAATCCAGGCAGCTTCAGAGATATCAAGAAAAAAAGGGAAATCGACATATGAAGCACAGAAACGACCGATAAAAATCAAAAGCGCTTGTACGCATCGCAGATCGTATCAGAAATTCTCAATCTCAAGTCAACAAAAAAAAAAGGAAATTTTTCTTATATATTTAGGCTTGACTTCCATGGTTTTTAAGTTCAAAAAAATTTAAAATTGTTCACCTCAAGTTAAATTCCCTTTAACTTTTTTTTAGTAATGTGAAATAATCTAGTGTTTTTGGCGATTTCTCTAACTGCCTGTTTCTAAAGCCCAGACATCGCGAAACCTTGCTAATTTGATCCCGTTCATCAAATTAGCTCACTATCCAACCAAACATAAACCAACTGCGTACACTGAACACAAAAATTAAACGAATCGAATTTTATCAGCATTGTTCCGTTTATATCTATGCTTGTAACAACTAAAATATAATTCTTCATTTATTCGAAGTTAATTGGATTACATACAAAAAAAAAAAAAATGCCAACCAATGTGTGTACACATAAAATATACAAAAAAAAGAGCTTTACGCATGTTTGGTGAACGGAAATTGGTGAAATCGAAAATAACAAATTTCCTTTTTAAGCAGAAATAAGTATGGTACATTGTTAGAACATGTTGAAAACACATTTTAATCCTGTAAACAACACAATTCGTACTACAGCAGTACCACAATTGAAAAAAATAATCATCTTCCATCGTTTGTTCATTTTATTTATATAAAAAGCGTATCTAAAGAGACGAACAGAAATAATAATAAGAAAAATTATTTTTTTCTATTTTGGGTACAGCTATACGTGTCCCGCATCCTTCTGCTTTTTATCTGATTGAATATCAGTTTACGAAAATAATTGAAGTGTTTGAAATTTTTCTACTTTACCTAGTCTTAACAATGTGTACTGTAATGTATCAACCGATGTATTTATCAAAGCTATATCGTTATAATGTTGAGTGGGAGCTTTTGATTGAATATACGTATAAAGGAAATAAAAGCTTTTTGGAAATGTATTTTATAATCACAAACATAAAGGATGGTAAAGATTTTTTTTTTCTATATAGGTATAATTATGGTTTTCGATCTGCATTTTATTTTAAGTACAAAAAATGAGCTTTATGTATTACATAAAAGCTTTTATTTTTTAAAATTAATTAATCGGATTTACTTCATTTTTTTCGTCCGATCTGTTTCTCATTTTGATAGATTGATTTTTTTGTTGCTGTATTTAAATTAGCTTTTAAGCTTTTCTCTTTATTACATTTTTATACTTTGTGTAATGCTTTATTATGAAGAGATTTATTTTTCTTTTTAATTCGATTTATTAATAGGTAAGGGCACGAAATCTGATTACAGTCTTACACGGATTTATCGTTTGTTGGAATTTTGTCGAATAGTTGTTGCAATATAAAGTTGAAAATAGCTGTTAGTTTAATTCGTTAAGGATTTGAGGTAAAGAAGCAATGTTTCTTACAATGTTTCTTTGTATAAAGACGGTAAGACTATCTAGCCCCTTCTTTGCCAGTATAGCGATTCATTAAAATGTTGTCTAATTAATTAACTTGCCATCGAGCTTTTAATTTTGAACAAGAAACTGTACTCGTTACAATGACATGTAAGCATCTATTTTTTTTGTACTTTATTTCTAGTAGAAAATATTCTGACAAAAGTTGCAAAACTTGTATGACAGAATTTAATTACAATATTTAATATTATTTAAATGTAGAAAGTAATTCATTCGTAGTTTATATAATTTTTTTTTTTATCTTTCAATATAATTATGAGAATTTTAAACGATAATACGATAATATATGTTTACATACTCTAAAACTTAAATGATTTTGAATAATAAACAGAAATGTTACGGTAAAATCATGAAAAGAAAAAACGTTCGTTGAAAATAATCATGTGTATAATTAATTAATGATTTAAAGCGTAGTTCTTAACAAACTCATCCAAAAGTATCCGCTTTAACTCAGCCTTAAACCGACTTATAAGAGATTCGCTTTTTACCGATTCAAGTAAGTTATTAAATAATAAACACCCGCGGCAAAAAATATTATTAAATCTCAAATTAGTTCTGTAGCTACTGACATAAATATTTAAATTATCCCGGGTTTGGTAATTATGAACATCTCTAACTAAAACAAGCTTATGAATACTTTGAATAAGCAAGTGTTTAATTTTAAAAATTAATAAAATTAACGCATACTTATTTAATACTGAGCATACAATTTCCAGGCAGTTGATTGAGATAATATGCCCTTGATCGTTTAATAGCAAATAACATTGGAAATATTCTTTTTTTGACCGCATTAATTTGACTATGGAATTTTAGTTTATAATCTATTTTTAGTCCTAAATACTCAATATCCTGGACTTGAATGATAGGCTGGTTCAAGAATTTGATGTTAACTTCTGGCAAGGTTATATTCATTAGCTCAAAAACAATATATTTAGTTTTATTAACATTTAATTTCATTAAATTGTTATCCAAACAATCGTTTATATTAACCAGATCTTCCTCAATCCCTTGAACTATTTCATTAATCAGATCCTTACTAGTATAAATGATTGCTATATCATCGGCATAAAGCAACGTTTCTTCATTCATTTTTAGATGAGTACATCATTTATAAAAAATAGGAATAAAAGAGGGACCAAAATTGACCCTTGCAGAACGCCCTTTAAAATATTTAATTGGAAGCTATTAGTATTGGCGACCGTGGTGTATTGAACACGGGTAAGATAAGTTTTAAACAGAGAAAGTTCAGAATCACATATGTACATTAATTTTCTCTAACTTTCTTATTAAAATTCTGTGGTCTACACAATCAAATGCTTTACAAAGATCGATAAATATGCAAATTACGTTTAATTGCTGATCAAGTGATTGTTGAATTGAGCTGATTAGATGAGTACTCGCTGCTAGTGTATTAGACTTTGATGTGAAACCATAATATATATTGATTCGGATGCATTATGTTAAATTTATTTAGAAAACAATGCAGTTGCTTATATATTATTCTTTCAAATATCTTTGGGAAGGTGTTAAGTAAAGAAATTGATCGGTAATTACAGCAGTTTACCTTATCTCCACCTTTAAAAATTGGAATAACTTTAGAAATGCATAGTTCAGTTGGAAAATTACCCATACCTACAGCTTCATTAATTAAGCGAGATAATATTTGATTAAACCTCGTAGAGTAAATTCTGACAAATTTCACTGGAATATGATCATAACCAACTGCTGCTGAGGAATTTAATGATTTGATAATCCGTTCCATTTTCTCAATATCAGTAGGCTTCAATTTGAAAGATTAGTCGGTAAATAAGTCGGCTATCGGAAGTGCTTCTACTAAATTTGTACAAATGTTAACAAAATAATTATTAAAATGATTACTTACTAATAAGGGACTACCAGTTTCAGCAGAATCTATATAATGTTATTATGTACAATTTTACTTTTATTAAATACTACTTCCCTTATAGTTCCCTTGTAGTCCCTTATAGTGTTCTAATGTTTTAACTGCATTTTGGATATATGCTTCAAATTTTTTATCGTAGTATACTTTTTTAAAATATTTAATTGAATTTGCAACTTTATTGCGATAATTTTTGAAAATACATATAAGTTAAGTAATCAGAAGAATGATAGCGACGTTTTAATTTTAAATAGAAATCACGAGTCCTCATCAGCGATATTATATGGTTGGACTCATCCAAGTTTTACGATATTTGTTATTATTACGAACGGAAATAACTTTTCTGTTGGAAATAATAATATCGTTAATGAGTTGTATGATATCGTAGAAGTTTTTACATGTGTCTGATTAGACTGTTCGTAACTTCTGCTTACACTAACAATAATCATTTGATGATCAGACAAAGCTGTTTCAGTAACTACCATTTTATATTTTAATTTTCTAATTTCAGTTATCACATGATCTATTATTGAGCCTTCATCAGTTAAAGATGTTCTAGTAACGAACCCACATTCAATTTTATTTAGTAAAAAGAATCCATTAGAATTTAATGTAGTTAAATATCGATAAACCAATTTTGGATCAATGTGTTTATTCGGCAATACATGAAAATTAAAATCCCCTAACAGAATACAGTTAGATTATATTATCTAAATATTCTATAAAGTTATTCAAACTACTTTTATTATTTTTATAAACTGCATAAATTTTAAAATTATATTTCAATAAGTTAACTAATAGAAAACTACTATTTTCAAAATTATTACTCAGCATAATATTCCCGGATAAACCATTTAATAAGAATATACTTACGCCGCCTGAGCGATTAGAATCCCTACACAAATGAAAAGATTTATATCCATCAATGTTATAATCCTCACTCTCACCGGTAAAAAGCCAAATCTCTGACAAAACTATAATATGTATAACTGACTCAAAATGATTTAATTAAAACAGATAATTCAGAAAGCTTATTTCTTAAACTACGAATATTAAATGAGCCGTATATTTTGAAAGTGGAATAAGTCAAATTTTTAAAAAATTGAGTTAACGTTATATATATATGTAACATGTTAAAGTATAGTGAACTTTCATATTTTGTTACATTCTTGCGCTTAACTGTAAAATAATTTCTAGAAATCGTGGTTAAAGAATGAATACTAAACGCTATCAATATTTTGTTTATTATGAAAGTGGAATAAGTCACATTACACGCTTATTCATTCGTTTAATGTCATAACAACTAACAGTATGATGAGTATATTATAAATCTAGAAGGCATTGAAAGCAAAAAAAAATATAACAACAACAACAATTTACATTTAAGATTTTAGATTTACTACTGTGTCCAAAAAGTAAAGCCAGTTTTCAATTTAAATCGCGCGGGTAAACCGCACATCATAAATATTTTTTTTCTAAGTTGGCAGCATTGTGATATACATCTGTGATAAATTTTATTTCAAAACATTGATCAGTTTTTGTTTTTAAATTTTGTTTGTGGAATGAAATTTCGGGTGCAGAAACGTTAAGGATGTTGCAGAAAGCCTTCGGAGACCATGCTTTGTCGGAAAGGAATGTCTACAAGTGGTATAAACAGTTCAAAGAAGGTCGGGAAAGTATTGAAGGTCATGTTGACAGTTTTCATCGATTATCGTGGTATTGTCCATTCAGATTCCTTCCACCCGGCCAAACCGTTAACAAATAGTATTATTTGAGTGTTATGCGTCGTTTCCGTTAAGCTATTCGCAAGAAGAGGCCATAATTGTGGGCAGACAATTCTTGGTATTTACACCACGATAATGCACCTTCACACACTGCACTCGTGCTTGTGACTTTTTCGCCAAAAATTCGATCCATATTGTTCCACAACCTCCGTATTCATCTGATTTAGCACCGTGTGACTTTTGGCTATTCCTGAAACTCAAAAGACCACTGTGGGGAAATCAATTTAGGACTATAGAAGAGATAAAACGTGAATCGCTACGCGCCCTGAAGGCTATCTCGGAAGGCGACTTTAATTCTTGTTTCGAAAATTCGAAAATACGTTGGCATAAGTGTATTGTGTTGGGAGGGGATTATTTTGAAGGCGACGAAATAGAAAATTAAAAAATATTTTTTGAAATAATTAAAAACTGGCTTTACTTTTTGGACACAGTAGTATAAGATATTCTCCTTATTAAATGTACTACCAAACATCCTTGACTACTGATGCAGAGTTTTATATTTTGAACTTAGCACTAAATACAGCAGTAATGCAGTAATGAATTACATTTATTGGTAATGAAAACACAAATTGTAATTTGTATTTTAACTACATCAGTTTTTGTAATTTATTGTTTACATTTTTGCAAGGTTCATTAAAATTTGGTTCTAGAGCCATCAGTATAAAACCTTATGTTAATGATCGTTATTTTAATGATATGTTTTTCACTAAACGAATTTCGTCAAATCAAATTTTTCAATTTACAAACGTAAAGTAATTGTAATTTGTATTTTATTTACTGAGTTTGCTGTGATTTATTTTTTTTTTTTTTTTTTATAAATTTTTTAATTGGGTGCAGAGCGGACTTATTAACGGTCCTAGCTCCTTGTAACTGTCAGAGCTTCCGCACCCAATGCGCGATCCTGCAAGTAAAGATTAATAGCTACCTTAAATTTATTCATTTTGTATTCCTTCGGAAATTTGAAATGTATTAGCGAATTCCACTTTTTTGATGTTCGGTATATAAATTCGCGCTTGATTTCTTCAGTTCGAGGTTTCGGGAGCTTCACCGTAAACCTATGTGCATTGGTTGTTCCTCTTGTTACTCTTGTTGTTGTAACGAATGGTGGTATTTTCTCCGATAGTTCTGCAGAACATTTACCATGTAAGCATCTGTAGAATACGCAGAGTTCTGCAACATCTCTGCGATGCTGTAAGCTGTCTAGTTCTTGAGTAAGTCTGGGATTCCGAATTATTCTGATAGCGCGGCGTTGAACCCTGTCCAATAAGTGGAGGGTGGTACCAGACGCACCTCCCCAAACTTGACAGCAATACTCTATACATGGTCGGATGATGGTTTTATATATCTGGAGAACTTGATGCGATTTGAAAAACCTTCTGCATCGATTCAGGAACCCGAGTTTTTTTGAAGCTGATTTAGCCAATGCAACAATGTGTTCATTCCATTTGAGTTTATTACTTATTTGAACACCAAGCAGTCGAATTGAGTCGCAACCCACAAGGATATGGTTTTTTACCACAAATGGGTAGTCAATGGGTACAATGGGTATTTGTAAAAGTATTTTAATTACTCAGTGTAATGTAACTTGCCCAGCCTTGGCGACCGGTCACAATCGCAAAATATAAAGACATGATGGATTTGCTCCTATATATTCCACCTGTTCATCATGAATATTTTCAAAACTTAAAAAAATTCGGATCAACTTGTTGAGGAGCAAAATGAAATCCAAACCTATCAAGTTCATTATAAATTTCTCTTTGTAAATTCTCTTTAATGAATTAAATCAATATGGAATGATGGTATAAGTCATTTTTATTAAAAAACATTTATTTTGAAAGTGGAATAAGTCACTTCTAGTACAAAAAAACTCGTATTTTACCAAGCCTTATTATGAAATTCATCACTTTAGCTAAAAGTAGTAAGTATAGTAATATCATAAATGCAAACACTTTAAACAAAAGTTGTATTAATTTTTTTCATAACATGAAAACACAAATGTTTAATTATCTCAATATTAAGAAAACATGACTTATTCCACTTTCAAAATAAACGGCTCAAATTATAAAATATTTAAATTGTAGCGACTCACTCATGTGTGCTCCGCCACAAAGTATCAACTATACATATATACTTTGGCGTCTGAGTTCACTAAATCACCAATACAACGTTTGACTTCGCTCAACGTTATCATCACTATGTGCAACTGTTAGTGGATTCCTTTCCAAATCCACAATATCGGACAATGACAAAATTTTATTGATTTTGGTGTTTAAATTTTTGCGATATAATACACTACAATGTTGATACCAAACGTATTTTAGAATACCGCTCTTTTTCAGTTTTCTTGCTTCTCTCATTAAGTTGAAATTTTCATGAGTTAAATGATGATGTAAATATATTATATCATCAGTGTTATGTAAATGAGTTGTCTTAAACTCCAAATTTGAAGCAATTAAAGGATTTGATTTAATTTTTCTAAAAAGCTCGGATTTTGACCAACAAATTTATTTTATTTATTTTATTTTGGCCAGAGGATTGGTTTATTTTATAGTTTAGTTTTGGCACTAAAAAATCACTTTCCACTAATTGAACTTCAAGAAATTGGGCAATGTTTATTATCAACTTTGTGTAGTCGCCCTGTTCATCTGCTACATTTGAAAGAATCACATTTGAGTCAATTTGTTGATGAAGCACATTCACTTTGGAATTTAGCAATTGGCACTGTTTGGATAGGTCCAATTACTTGGCACCTATATCGTGAACAACTTGTTTTAACACCAAATGCTCAACATGTATTTTCTCTAACTTATCACTAATAACTGTTTGTTCTGCACGCATTTCACTAAGTTCTTTTAGAATTAATTTTAAGTTTTGTTGGATGATATCCATTTTAATTTTTTTTTTTTTAATTGTATTTGGAGTATAAATTACGATTAATATTTTCTAGAATACGTTATAACTCAAGGATGACTATTGCAATAGAATGAAATTTCACAGTTTATCACCGATAAACAATTTACACACAATTGAGTTTAATTGCATAATTTAAGTGGATATAAATTCCGCAATAACATTATTGGGCACCAGTTTTTAAATAAAGAATATGAGGTGCTCCAGTTAGTTAAGAAATTCTATGGGATAATGTAGCGTTACCATAGGTAGCATGCTTTGTATGCCGAGATTTAATTGGTTGACGCTCTCATTTTTTGGCACAAGTATGGCTCTTTCGCATAGCCACTCATGGTTCTTGTAATTTTTTGCAATCTTTGGAAATACATTTAACTTTAAATCATCAAATGAATTTACCGCTAAACAAAAATTTGTTTGAAAAATTTGATTTGAGAAAGTGTTCGGCGATGCCGATAAACAAACAAACTCTCATATTCGTCGTTATTTCCACCATTTCTTCCTACTAACACAAAGGCTAACAGAATCAGTTGACGGTTTCATTTGTTCCACTAATCTCTTTGTTATTGGGGCACAACCACCTCCAGTTAGCCCAATATTCGTAACAATTAAAATATTATTAGTAGGTAGTGTTGGGCCGCGTAGTTTACATGGAGTAATTAATCAATTGTCTATTCGTGTAGGCAATTTAAAAAAATGACGTCGACCATGCAGACAAATAGTTTTAATTTTAGTGAGGCCTCCTGAAATGAAAAATATTGTTTAAACATTATAAATAATAACAAGAAGAATTTTTTCATAAGATTCTATTCCCGCATTTAGTGTAATTGGAAAATCCCAGTATCTAAAGTACAGTTTAAAGGATACTGCATTCCAATCAATTGAGTCATTCGATTTTATGGAAGGCAACTATCAGGTTGCTACGACCATACTGAGGGACCATAATCAACCCAACGACATATGTGAACATCATATTAAATGGTTATTTAGAGTTAAGGGTTTGGATAAACCTTGTCCACGTCGATTAATGGAATTGATGGATGGTTTCAATTCTCATTTGTGGTCTCTGATGGAACAGTGGGAGGCTTTAATTATATTTTTACTATCCAGCGATATTGATACGAAGGACAAGTGGTTGAAGCTGCTCCGAGAGACAAAATTGCGAACTGCAGGGATATTTCTAATTTTTTTAAACAGACATAAGCCATTAAAGTTGTTACCTATTAAGCCATTAATTTCTTCTGCTAAGGTTGTTTGTGTGTTTTGCAACAATTCATCGCATTTAACTTTGCGTTGTTTTAATTTTACATTTACAAGTGAAAAACCGTGGTGTCACAATTTTCTCAAACCTGTCCATTGGTACAAGATTCATGTAAGGCAGCCAGGCCGCGTTCAGCAATACACTTTATTGCGACTTAGCACTAATAATTCCGAGTTGTCTTCAACATTAACGCAAATGTCTCTCATCACAGTCGAACTTGGCATTTAGCGGTACTGGACCGTTTCAAGTGTTCTTGGCTAAATCTCTGGTAAAAGTATTCGATAAATTTAATCACCCTGTTGTCGGTCGGGCATTACTTGATTCCGGATCTTTACTGAATTTTATGGCGACGAATTACTCTTCTGACTATCGAGGCCAATAATAATTTTCGGAAATTCACGATTTCCGGATCCAACGTTTTTAGGGCTCAAAATATCGACATTTAACTTGGAGCAGAATTTTACCTTGGTTTGCTTAAGATTGCTCAAATACAATTGTGTGAAAGCTTGCCGTGTATTCAAAAGTCAAAACACTATTCTGGGTTGAATTGAATCGGGCGTTTTTCGTACAACATTGGCATCATTAACTACTACCATTAATGATGAAACGGGAAGGTTTCGGAAATTTGACGCAATTGCACAATGCTTCAAAATGTTTACTATGAAAGATCAACCAAATGATTAACATTTTATCGAGCAATGCACGCATTGGACCTGTGATCCAAAATGATCTTGCTTCCATTTTATGTCATTTTAGGTCACATAAATAAGCATTTAGCACAGATGTGTTTGAGCTGTATTACCAGATACTACACCCTGGATATCTATCTATCTCTTAAGAGTCCGGATGTGCTTCTTTAGATTTATCGCCTGAAAATGATGGCTTACGGCATTTCTGCAGCTCCATTTCTTGTCTTAAAAAAATTCGATAACGGCGGTTACTGCAAAACGTTGAGCACTTTCTGGCACTCCTTAAGGATGTTTTTCGGGTACATCAGATCTCCAGGCCGTCCAAATTGACGAAACGCCGTGGTGATATTGGACAAGTTTTTCATGCAAAGGTTGTGGCAGGTAAATCTGGGTTGATATGAAAGTCTTCCAATGAATTTCGTCACATATTGGCCATTGCTCAGATCAAACTGGTGGTTGCAATCCACTCCAGATGCCCAACTCAACGAATGCTTAATTGTATAAATTTTGTGTGCCAAGTCCAGGGTGGCGCCAATACAAAAATCTATGTTATTACCACGTTTGGAGGTCTGTGTAGCACTGCTCGATTGACATTCCAACCTCGAGCAATTATAAATTTTCCTGTCAGTCATGTCTTCTACTGGATGTACCCAATGATTATCCTCCATTGGCTGAACTATTCGCCATCAAATTTGAAAATCTGCGTGGCAACCAGAGTCTCACAGATGCAAGAATTAACAACTTCCGATCACTAGTACCACAATGAATCAAAACAGAAGATTGAATCGCTTGCCCTCGAATATTCAATACCATCGGCTTGTTAATGAGACTTTTGAAATTTAGTAGTATGGCAAATGCTCTTTGTACTTTATATCTTTGAATGCTCACCTTAGTCCACCTCTCACTCGATAAGGTTCTTTTTGGTTAGCGCACATGCAAGCTATTTCCGATATCAACCAATCGACGATAATAAATCCGCGGCCCAATAAAATTTCTTAGTTCATGCAAATCATTCAGCTTTCCCCAGTCGTTGGTCGCTGTAATTTTTTTTCATCCGTAGATGAACTAAAGGTATATACCATTTACATTTTCTGTTGAGAGAGAGAGAGAAGAGTTTTTTACTCCAACATTTCACTTAAGCTTATGCCAGCCGTAAGCTTATACGTTGACCAACCAGATTTATCGATGATAGTCTTCTTGATGGTCTTGGTTGGACTAGACATTTTCCAATTATAAACTGGAAAATTTAAATTTTAGACGTCTAAAGATTTAGAAATTTGTAAATTTAAAAAAACTGGGTCACCATGAAATTTAGATAATTTTAGAACATAGAAAATTAATTTTAGAAATTTACACAGTTAAGTAACAGAGAAATTTGGGAAAAATTAGTAACATGCTAGATTTACTACAGGTCTGAAATTTAGAAATTGTCTCTTCCGATTTTACAAAATTTAGTTTTGCCGATTTTACGGCCGCTTCATAAAGGCCGCCAAAGTGAGGAGATCGTGGTAGTGCGAAAGTCCATTGAATTTTATCCTCTTGACACATATTCTTTATCCCCTGCTGCAAGTTGGAGTCTTGAAGAAGTTAGTACAACTGGTTTAATTCAGAGTTGGCTCCAACGAAGTTTCTACCGTTGTCCGAAAACACCTTCCTACATACTCCCCTTGTGGCACAGAAACGTCTAAAAGCACCTAGGAAGGCAGCCGAAGAAAGATCTTCAGCGAGTTCAAAATAGACTCTGTCACGAATTCTTTGCGTGATGTAAAATGGAACACAAAAATCAATTCCGACACAGTGGAATGGTGACGCTGCGTCAACTCGATCCTTCCGTAAATTTCCCATCTATTGTACTATTGAAGTAGGGTTAACTCTTCGACATCGGATGCAGTCTCGAAATACTTGGGCTGCTAACTTTCGACCATGAATTGGCTAAAACTGTTCACGAACCGTTGCCAATAATGCTTGAGGACCAACATGAAGATACTTTCTGTGAAAATACGTAAGCAGAATTTTGGTAAATGGATGGGAGGAAGGAAGCAGAATAGGATGTTTCGTAGAGTATGGCAGTGAAGAAAACTGAAATCTACTACCGACTTGAATCAAACCATTCGCATCAAGGAATAGGGATAGACTCCTCAATTAGCTTGAGTGCACTACAAACTCCTTCATTTGTAGTCCAAATTATCCGGAGATGGATAATACGTTGCAAACCTTCTTTGAATGTTCTTCTTGCGGGTATTGATCACGAATCTGCTAACATATGCCACCACTATTGTCAATTTTTTGGTAGCTATTGATATATTTCATTTTGGGTAGAGTATTATCTTCTTGTGCAGATACAGTTGTCAAAATCGTGACCCTTTTTTATTCGCAGTGTGTATGGTCAGAAATAGATGGAGTCCTTGACGTAATCCATGTGGACTTTGAAGACTGTAATATTGGCGGTCCATGTAACCATAAATCGCATCGTATCAAATCTGCTGACGTTTTTCCTCGAGAAACAACATCTGCTGGGTTTTGTGTCGACTCAATATGATACCATTGTTGTGGATCCATCAGTTCTTGTATTTGTGCATGTGCAACTCTGTTTGCCACAAATGTTTGCAAATGTTAAGGTGATGATTTTAGCCAATGGAGGACGATTGGTGAATCCGTCCAGTATCAGCGAAACCATGAAGTTCTATTACGCCACTCGAAGTAATATCTTTAAATAGGAAGCGTGGAATGGATAATTGATTCAGTGCAACTAGGTTTTCTCGAAATGTGTGCCAATATGTGAGGTAGCTTATTGGAAGGCTCTCGATCCAATCCAACATAAGTTGCCACAGCTTCTGCTTGCACACTTTTCCCAATACCACGACTGGAGACATTAATCCGAGAGGATCAAACAATCGAGCAATTTCGGAGATCACGACCCGTTTTGCCACATTGGCTTGACTGGAGAATTGTTGTACACGAAATTGAAAGACATCCCTCTGTGGTTGGCAGAAAACTCCCAATGTCTTTATGTAGTCGTATTGAATAGCGGCGAGAATATCTGGCTAATTGGCGCACCATTTTCGTAGTTCCATTCCGCACGTAGAAAGCACCTTGATTATTGACGCCTTTAATTCGTTGGCTGCAGTTATAGACTTGGCACCAGTTAACATGTCATCGACATACACTTCATGTCGAATAGCATCGCTAGCTGCAGGGAAATTTTCTTGATTATCAATTGCACACTATATGAGGCAACGAGTGGCAAGAAATGGTGCTGAAGATGTACCGTACGTAACAGTTTTTAGGCGGTAACTCTGTAGAGGTTTATATGCATTATTTCGCCAGTAGATCATCTGATATTAGGGGTCTTCTTCATTCATTCGTATCTGGCAATTGTGTGGACCTAAACCGACATAGAACAGATACTAATTCATTTTGGACCATAGGTCCCACCATTAAAATATCGTTTAACGAATATCCACTGTTTGTTTTTGCTGAGCCGTCAACAACAACTCGCAACTTTGTCGTTAAACTATCTGGTTTGATGACGCAGTGATGAGGAAGATAATAGTGGGATGCTGGAATTTTATCATCTGGTACTTGCACCATATGCTTAAGTGCTAAATATTCGTCGATAAATGATTTGCAGGCAGCATGAAGTACAGGATCTCTACAAAACCTTTTCTCCAATTTGTAAAAACGTCGCATGGACATTGTGAAGGAGTCGCCCAGAATTGTAGGTTTATGAGTAAATGGCAATCTCGCTTGACTTGTTCGACAAAATGTTTATCGCATGTGTGATCCTTCACAGTAATCAATTTGTAGCCTTCTGCAATTGTGTCGAGCTTCCAAAATCTTTCAATGTCCTCTTCGATGGTCGTAATGAATGATGTTAGTAGTGAAATTTGTTGTCTAGCATCTGGTGAGGTGCACGAAAAGCATTCTGATATAACCCAACCCAGTACAGTGTTTTGAAGGCACGGTAAATTGGCTCCTAATTTGATTCGACCAACTTTGAATAAAAAGAACATTTTCGTTCCAATTAGCAGGTCGATATTTTGGGAGCTTGCAAAATTTGGATCAGCCAGTAGTATTTATCGCCACGGATGGAGCAATATTCGTAATTACAGGTAGAACTAGTACTTCAAGGCCAGTAGCAAAATTGGTTACCATTGATCGTAGTTTAACACATCCACTGGAGGAATATTGTAAAGATGAAGTGCCAATTCCTCCAATTTTCCCGCAGTCTTGATGCATATGAATTGCTCATAAAATTCATTTGAGGTCCGGAATCCAATAATGCTCGTCCCACAACGGGGTGATTAAATTTATCTAAAACTTGTACCAGAGCCGTAGCCAAGAACACATGTGTTATGTGTATATTCGTGTTTCGCAGCTGGTGACGGTTTGGTTTTTATCAGATCTAATTTTGCACATCGCCGATTGCTGAACTGGAAAATATCATTGTACGTTGCAATTCTTTCCACAGGGGCGGCTTCACACCATGTTTCCTTTGTTTCAGAGTCGAATTTGCTTGAGATTAGAACACAATTAGGTCGTCCCATTTCTCTGTTGGTCAATGCAGCGTTCGTAGGGACAGAAAATGCGAACTGAGTGCGTCGTGTAACTCCATTAACGGGCGTGAACAGGGTTTATCCAAAACTTTAAACTGTGAACAACCATTTGATGTGATGTTCACAGATCCGGTTAGGTTGATTGAACCGTTCTTTCAGTATCTTTCTGACCACTTTGTATTTTAATTCTGTCAAGTTTAACGCTTCTATTGAATGGAATGCATCATCCTTTAAAGCGTTCTTCAAGTACTGGAACTTCGCTATTTCACTCAACGCAGGATTTAAATGGGCCAATGAATCGAAACACTCGATGAACTCTGACCATTTCATAATGTCACCGGAAAACGTGATCAATGCAATTTCCAACAGCTTTGCACTCAACCTGGGTGGTTGATTTGCCTTTTTGATCTTAGGCGTATTATATATCGAAAGATGTCGAATTGAATGATACAGAATTACATCGCAACATTACAAAGATGTGTATCACATCATGGATTATGCACCAACATACAGGGTGCGGAAAAAGTATGGAACACCTGAAAATCTCGCGGATTTCAACAAGGATTAATTTTCAACGGTGAATTTAATGATGATCTTGGTTGTGACCTTGACTTTCATCTTCAAGGTCATTTTTAGGTCAAGGCATTTTTTTAAATTAGAACCAATTTTTGGGATGACAGAATCGAAAAGAACGATCAATTGTAGTCAAGGTCATTTTGAGGTCAAGGTCATTTTTTTTTATAGGGAAACCCCTGTTTTTGACATCGGATTCGAAAAGAGCAATCAATTGTACTCCCGAATATGTATTTTCCATGACCTCCCAAGGTCACCTGAAGCAATAATGATTTGCTATAAAAATTTAAAAAATCATAAATACAGAACATTGTAATAATGCTTGTGTTACTATGAAAATTATAAAAAAATAAAAAAATTAAATTTTAAAATGAAGAATTAATTTTTTTAATTTTTTTTTTTTAATTTTTATAGCAAATCATTATTCCTTCAGATGACCTTGGGAGATCATGGAAAATACATATTCGGACGTGCAATTTGATCGCTCTTTTCGATTCTGTCATCAAAAATAGGGGTTCTAATTTTAAAAAATTGCCTTGACCTTCAAATGACCTTGAAGATTAATGTCACAAGATCACCATTAAATTCCTTGTTGAAAATGACGAAATTGTTCTATTCTTGTTGAATAGATAACGGCTCCAATCTTCTTTAAACTTCTTATACTTTCGTTTTTCGCTTCAGAATACATTTCATGACATTTCATTCCCAGCGTAGTATCAATCATTTGCCGGATTGTGTGTTTGGATTTTAACTGCCAAAATTGTTGTTACGTTCGAATCTCTTGAAAGGACGGACATTTCTCACTTGAATCCTCTTGTCGAATGTGGTTCTGATTTTATTTATGCCTGTTTTTGTAATGGTAGATATTCGTATTTAAACTACACCGTACTCACGTGTTAAATACGTAACCTATTTATTTGAAATGGGCAACAACGTTGAGCTCAAAATTTGTTTTATCACATTAATTTTTAAAACCGATATAAGGCGGGTCCGGGCAACTTGAGGATTTATTAAACAACATACAGGCTACCGCGTATTAATTTATCAATTATAAACCGTACATAAACTGAATTTGCTACTTTCTATATTTAAATTTAGAAAAAAACAATAAAATTAAATTAAATTGCCGCAATTAAACTGCGGATCATCGTTTTTATTATTTTGCCATGGTTTTATTGCGGTAACAAAACGAGTTAATTAATTAACTAAATTAACTTAATGTGAAGCCGAAACTAATGTGCAGCGGTCGGTCAACACATAGAATTTAATCAAAATATTTTGTATCTCGAATAATAGAATGGAAGATTTATGCTGACATATAAACATAAAGAATCGAGCAAGCGTTTTCCAAAATTAGGATTTTCATGTTTTTCTTTTTATTGCGGTTGTATTTTGTTCCTTTATCAAAATTTTTATACAAACGTGTGCACAATATTTTCAACGTCAGGTTGTCGTATTTTTAAAACATTTTTAATGAGAAATTCGAGTTTTTCATGCATGTGTGTTTGGTTTACGAAATGAAAATTTATTAAAACACAAAAGTAATTATCGCTTTGTTATGTGGTATATACTTCAAAGCATGTACTCGTACAAGAGTTGTGTAGCATAACATGCTTTTAACATTAAATGCTCTAATTAACTAATGGTTTTTATGTGATTTTTGACTCATTTTGACGGTACCTACCAAAAAACCATTCTCAACTGAAAACAGATTAGCACCAGTAAAAAATTCTCAAATGGCTTAAGTTTAAAAACCATAAAAAGTTATTAAGTTTTGAGAAAATTTATACATAAAAAATACGATGACAACACTGCCATACAAAAATATGTTTTATTTTTGGGTAAATCCATCCTTAAATAAATATTAAATTGTTTTTATAATCTTCTTACATAAATTTGACCTCTCCCGCTCATTACTAAGTATGAATACAATAGTACAGTAACGAGGCAAAATAAAAATACAAAAGTTATTCATCCCACAATCCAAGAGCGTTTTTGCCCAACATACAAGCTTATATACATACATATCTAGTCCTGAAAAAATAATAATAAACGAGAGATTTTAAATTTTCTTATCACAAAAAACATTTGTTACCCAAAATTTCTAAAAAAAAAAAAGACAATTGGACTCAAATTTTGTAAGAAAATTTCGGAAACACAACAAAAAAGTTCTACTGTTCCTTATTGAGTGATAAGAGATATGATTTTCTATGTACTACCATTATTAAAGTCTTTTTTATTAGGTGACAATGAATCTCGTACAAATAACTTATAATACAACCTAATAAATTTATGGTTCATCCCAAAAATAGTATTCTTGTTCGATTATTATTCTTCCAATTTTCCTCCACCACACCACGCCCTTTCCTATTCGACTCGTATATTCAGTAATTCCTAAATAATAAACTTAAATCGTAAAATAATGACGACGAGAAAGCACAAAATAAAAACAACAACAAAATATTACAAAAATAATAATTCCAATTTTTTGTTCCGGCTTGTTGGAAATTCGATTTTCCAGATGTTTGTATTTTTTTTCTCGTTTCGTTTGTCTTATATACATATTTTGTAGTTCGGTTCATTGTTTGCGGATGAGATTATCATGGGAATTGAGTTACTTGACATTGTTTTGACATTCGGATGTTGTATTGGATTATTACGATTGAAGAGCAATTTATGAAAAATATAAATTCGATTTTAAATTGATTAATCGGCCTTTGTAGAAACGGTCTTTGTTCATAAATTGGAAAATAATAGGGGCACGCATCAATTCAATTTTTTTTATTTTATTTGGGTAATCCAGTTTATATCGGGTACATCGGTTTATTTTGATTTGACCTAGTAAAATTAAAGACATTTAATATAAAATGGAAAACAAAGACATTGTATCGTCCTCCAGGCCACATTTATTACGATTGGATAAACAACACTGCTGACAAGTTGCCCAACATCTTATTTTCTGCCTTAGAATATAAAAACCACCACGGGTTACATTAATCCTGGAAAAACACAACCTGTTGGTTTGTCCTCTGTGTACAAAACATACAGCCAACTGTATATGATCCTTCCGGAGTAATCGTGCAAACAACTGTGTGTCTTAAGAGAATTGTGCTAGTAATATCTGTGAGTCAATCAAACGCAAACTTCACGCTTGGACTAGGTACCTTTTAATTTTTTTGTCACTGGCCGTTTGTGCAATAACAAATAAAATTAAAAATGACCCCTTACAACTTTATTTTGTGTTATTTCATGTAAAGTCCTCCCATATAAATGAGATGTCCAATTTAGATCCATGTACTTAGTGTGTAAAAAATCATAATCATCAAATACGCGAGAAATCTGACAATTTTGGTTTAAATTCGAAAATGTTCTTATTAATCTCTCGGTTCTTGCTTCTTTCAAATGTAAAAATATTCTTGTTTAAAGGCTCACCTACATAAAATGGATAAGTTTGTACCAATATTGATTATAGTTTCTAGATATTGATTCGTTCGTCGATCTCTAGAAGCAACTTACTCGGTATTTGCATAATTTTCATGTTACGAATTTCTAAAGTTCAAGAGATCGAAATTATGAGGACAGGTTTGTACCAATAATGATAATAGTTTCTAGATATTGATTTCGTCGATTTGACAAATTTTGATGTGTCTTTGATCTTGGTTGACTAGGCGGTCATATACATAGTTGCATGGAAGCAGCCATTGTGACTTTGCAGTGACTAAATGATGATTGTTTTCCATTTTTGGCTAGACGAAAGTCGTTGTTTATCTAAATCTCTCCGGGAAACGCGTAATATGTCGATCGGATCGACTGACTTTCGTCGATTCTGGCACCGTCGTAATAGTAGTCGGTTCGTCTGTTGTTTCTTCTTTTGTTGTCAGTCCCACCTTCGCCATTGCTTGACTTTGATCTGTCGGTGTCGGTATACTGCTGACGTTCACTTCGCGATTAGGCAGTCGCACGCGAAAATATTTTGGCGTTCGTGCGATCACCTCGAGTGGTCCATTGTACGGATGCGTCCTCGGGCGAACTGAACCGTCTCGCAGAAATACATGGGTCGCTGTATGCAAATCTCCATGCCGTTGTTGTTGGACGAATGTTGCTCATAGCATTTCTTAGGTCGATGACTGTTTTTGTCGCTATCTTCTTAGATGGCTGCACGTCGAAAAATTCATCTGGAGTGCGCAGCGTTGTACCGAAAACGAGTTAGGCCGATGTTGCATTCAAATCTTCTCTCTTCAAGAGAATTGCTGCCGTCAGCGTGCGGTGCCATCTTTCGATGAGGACATTTGCCTGTGCATAATACGCCGTTGTCCTGTAATGTCGAGTTCCCAGCGTTCTCATCAGCTCGTCGTAAAGGTGTGACTCAAGCTGAGAAGCTTGGTCGGTAGTGATTGCTTTTGGCACACCATATTTTGCTATTCACCCCTAAATGAGGGCGCTTGCGACTGTTGGTGCGTCATATCGGGAATTGGAATTGCTTCTGACCACCGCGTGAAACGATCTATTATCGTTAAACAGTAGCGATTTCCTTAGATGGTGGGAACGGTCCTACTAGTTCTACATTAATGTGAGCAAATCGCTCGGTCGGAGCGTCGAACCTCTCCAGTTTCGAATGCGTGTGACGTCTAATTTTTGCGCGTTGGCATTTTAAGCAGCTTCGAACAAATTTCGCAATATCTAATTGAATGCCTGGCCAAACGAATCGTTTTGTAATCAATTTAGCCGTAGTTCTTACACCTCGATGCGAGATGTCATGAATTGCCTGAATGAAATGATTTCGAAATTTTTGCGTCACGAATGGACGAATGTCACTAGTGGAATAATCACAATATACTCGTTTCGCTTTGCCTGGAACGGTAAAAAGTTTTAATGTAATCGAAATGTTATTATCTCCCGCCAGTAGAGATTTTATTTCTCGGTCGTTTCTCTAGTCATAAGCCAATTTACATCATTTACATCATACATTACATCAGCCGTTACATTTTCAGCGCCCTTTACTTGTCGGATGTCGGTGGTAATTTGCCCAATGTAATCGAGTTGCTTGCTTGACGATCGTTCGCTTTTTCGGATTTCTGTGCGAAGGCAAATGTAAGCGGCTTATGATCGGTGTAAATGTGACAACTTCTTCCTTGCAGCATGAATTTAAAATGTTTAACGGCCAAATACATTATTGTGAGCTCACAATCATACGTGCTGTATCAAAGTTGCGCGTTGTCGAATTTTTTTTAAAAAAATATAACGGTTGAAGTCCGTTATTGCATACAGCGAAAGCTCTGCCGTTTTTTATATATAAATGAGCAAGTAAAGCGACATTGGATAAATCGAGTTTACACTTCTCAAATGCATTCCTTGCTTCGTCCGTCCCGTGAGTTTCCACGACGTTTGGTAAAAACTTGCGATAATAGTTGTTTCGTCAAAACACATTTTAGTTGATTTACCTTTGTTGGAAGTGGAAAGATTTGATGGCTTCGATTTTGCCCGCACCGAAAAAATTCCTTCGGTTAAAACACGATGACCAAGGAAATGAATCACCTGCCGGCCAAATTCGCGTTTGGCAATCAAATTTATTGTTAAATTGTATTGTTTCAAGCGCCCAAAAATGATTCGCACGTGTTCTTGGTGCTCTTCGGGCGTTGTCGAAGCGATGCACAAATCGTCGATATACGCAAACACAAAACCGAGATTGCGGCAAACTTCGTGAATTAATCGCTGGAAAGTTTGTGCAGCGTTGCGTAGACCAAACGTCATAAACCTCAACTCAAATAGTCCGAACGGCGTGGTATTAGCCGTTTTTAAATCTCCTCTTCTGTGACTGGGACCTGATAAAAAGCTTTTTGCAAGCCGATCTTTGAAAAAATGGTCCTTCCTTGCAAATTGCCAACGAATTCGTTCACATAAGGAATGGAATAGCGATCCGGAACTGTGATGACGTTTAAAGCGCGATAATCACCACGGATACCATGGATACCATGGATACCATGATCCATAGGACTTCTTCACCGTGTGAAGCAGGCTTCCTCAACTACTGCTTGATGGTCGACAAATTTCGGATTTCGGGCTCCAATTGTCAAGTTCGAGCATATACAGGTAGTCCTGTCGTGATGATTCGATGCACTATAGCGATAGAAATTTTCCTTCGTGGCAGTGGAAATATCGTAATTTGCTTGAATTCTTCCAGTAGACCAGGGTAATTCGAATCCAATGGTAAATTTTGTATTCGGTCGTCTCGTCGACGGTGATGCGCATACAATTTGAATTCAATCCAGTGATCGGGTCGATTATTTTTTTTCCATTCAAATCGATTACCAATCCAATTTCTGCTTTAAAGTTTAGTTTAGCACCACAAAGGGTACACTTTAGAGAAGAATCATTAAGAGATATCCTCTTCGTCAAATTAGACGTAAATTTTTTAATGAAATACTTGTGAAGTTTTTTTTTTAACCCGAACTCGAACCTAGACCCGAACCAGAACCCATTTATTTTCTTGCTTTGAACCTGAACCCGAACCCAAAATTGTGCTGGTTCGAAACCCTGGTTACGGAGCTGGTAGATTAGTAAATCTGATAGTGATGCATTTTTTTAGGCTCTAATCGAATAAATATAACGTCTTCATGAATTTTAAATGCTGGACAATTATTTGGGTTTTCAATAATATTATAGGGATTATTTGATTTTGATGCATCCAGAATAGTATCGTTACTAACTTTAGAGATATTATAACAAAATTATGCAATTCCATCGCAATAGATTCTAGACAACATGTCCGGTACAACATGTTTTTTGCCTTTTTGGTGGGAAATTTTCGGTTTGAAACCTGAAGTTTCAAACTTCACCTCGCTAATCTACCATAAGTGAATTCATGGTCTTCGACATTATGTCTAAATATTTTTTACTATTATTTTTACTGTTAGGCACTCTTACTCGATAACAGAGTAATTTTTTGAGTGTTATTCAGTTTTTGCGACATAAACGCTATTTGTCGCTAATGTCCCTCTTCATCCTTTTGATAGAGAACGGCACCTACTCCTGCACTACTAGCATCTTATTTAATGAAGAAGCAACACATTAGGGCTGCATCATTTTGAACTGGTAGAGCGGTCTCCCAGGTACTGTTCCGTAAGCGGAATCTGCCAGAATGTGTCTTTTAAGTCTAGTGCAGTTATATATTAGTATGATACTTGACGATTTATTGTAACAGGTTGATTGTTTTGTTTGTTAAGGGTGTAGGTATCTGAATTTAGAAGTTGGACAGTGCGTCCATAAAATATGGTCAACCAGGTTGGCCACTTTCTCTCACCCGCCATACTCACTAGTCATTACTCCAATCGATTACCACCTTTTTCGTTCAGTTCAAAATTCCCTTAAAAGAGAAATGTTTACAAACGACCAGCAGGTACTTCAGCTCGTCCAATCCTTTTTCGTGGTGAAGCCTAGAACATTCTACGTGGAGGAGATTGGGCATCACTTTAATTATCCTTTCGATAGTTTCTGACATCTCCTTTTTAGTAAGTTACTCCTTGATTCTAGTTTCTAACCTTTTGGTCCAAATATTAACCCTACGACAAACACCCTAATACATTTTTTGAAATTCGAATGTTTTTCTTGCAATTCTTAGATAAATTTTTCCTTCAAGTTTTGCTATCATTCACTTTCGAAGTTCCATTGCGCCAGTTTTGGTTCGCTTGCCAATTTTAGGCCAGTATTCCTGTGACGATAATATAAAATATGGGCTATGCCATTGTGTAGTGCTAAACCCCGAGTTGCACAATCTGCTGAATTGCTAGCGGATTGAACATGAAACCAGTGCGGACCAAGCTTTGTGTAATATCTGACAAACAATCATGTACTAAGCGAGAATGGGTCCACGCATACCATTGATCCTCTGGATTGCCTAAAATCTGTTCTATGTGCCGCATTAGCTCAACTACCAATAAGACTTCACAAAATGTTAACCTTGGTAATGACACGGCTTAAACTGGTGCCACTGTAATCGTCCTGTGACTAGTCTACTCTCTCTGATTCCTTTTATATTTTTCACCAATTATATGGTAGCAGCATTAGCCTTCTTGCGGGCATCAGAAAAGCCATGCAATATACGGTTTCCACATCAACCTCAATATTTGTGTGCTGATGATTCCAACCGTAGGTTCTTGTTGAATTTGCTTAACAATTCTCTTAAATTGGAGCTTCATTTCCTCAGATTCACCTCGGAGTGGGTTATCCGCACCGTTCAACAAGTCATCTACTTACATATCCTAATTGATTGTTCGTGCTGCTTCCTGGTAAATTGTTTCATTAAAATCAGCAGGATAGTTCTGGTAGAAAATATGGTAACGGAGCCATACCATACCTCACGGTATTTAATTCGTAAATATCGATTGAATCTTAATCGGCCTCTCACCATAGTATTCGTTGGTCTTTACAGTCGCTAGGATGATTCCATATCTGGCGGTTCATCTTTCTCTGCGGGCATTTCTTTCCTCAGGTTCCTTTGCAGTTTATGATTCAATGAGAGTAGTGGTTTAATATTGGTAATTATTGGTGATATCTACGCGTGAATGGACATCATAAATTACGAGTGGCTTCAATGGAATTGCATGCTTCCTCTTGTTTGCCCCACCGGTTGATTGTCCAAACCCCAAGCTGATGTAGATGCTTCTTTTCCACTTAAATGTAATCTTTGGCACTAGTGTTACAGAGTACAATAGTGCTCAAGGCAGTTGGTAACACTGACATGGTTGATTATGGTTCAGAGCAGCTCATACCCGTTACTAACTGTGATATTGTAGTTGGCGTGTCTATGGCAGTTGATTTGACCAGCACTTAAGGATTATATCCGATTATTTCAGTAGTACGTAACCTGACAACTTCTTTACTGAATTTTAAATATTCACGTTGTTCACTATATGCACTATTGTGAATTCTGAAACTAATACTTCAGAACTACAAACGGATCTGTCGTCGTTGTTTCAATGGTGCGACGTCAGCCAGCCTGAGTTAAATGTTGATAAATGTTTTGTTATGTATTATTCTAAGACCATCAATTTAATGTAGTACATGATTATCAAGTGCCAAATATTTTTCTTGAACGTGTACATTTTTAAGATCTGGGAGTAATTTTTGATGAAGATCTCAATTTTTTCACCAACTCAACATCGACTCAACCCCCCAATAAATCCTCAAGTAAACTACTCGCTCGACAAAGCCCGAAAAACTACATGCGTACTAGAACTGTACTCAGAACAACTCAAGCTAGCTAACTAATGCAATGGAATATCAAAATATAAAGGGCTGAAACCTCACGAGGTGATCAGAACTTCGGTCTTTGGTATCTTCAATAAATGTCATAAAGTTGGTGTGACAGTTTTCAGGGTACAGGCATCCAATTTAAAACGGAAAATCGTATTTTAGAACTTTATACCGAAAATAGTATAACAAACTATACTGATACTTCCAATCGTTTAACTGACTATATTCCAGGAACTTATCCAAAAACTCATTTTAAAATCCCATTTACAAATTGCATGTCAAATTTCATAACAAACGGGTAAGGAATAACTAAGTTCCATCCTACAAAGCCATATTCCAAAGCTTTATCCAAAAATCATTTTATAATCCCATTTCCAACACACATATCAAATTTCATCATAATCGGTTAAGAAATAGCAAAGTTCCATCATACTTGGCCATATTCCTGAACTTCGTCCAAAACTCATTTCAGATTCCCAATTTGAATACACATGTCGAATTTTATCATAATCGGTTGAGAAATGGGCAAGTTCCATCATATTTAGCCATATTCCAGAACCTGATACAAAACTAATTTTAGAATCCCATTTCCATTACACATGTCGTATTTCATCATAATCGGTTGAGAAATAGCCAAGTTCCAACATACTTGCCCATATTCCAGAACTTCATCCAAAACTCATTTTAGAATCCCATTTCTAACATACAAATTAAATTTCATAATAATCGGTTGAGAAATAGACAAGTTCAATCATACTTGGCCATATTCCAGAACTTCATCCAGAAATCGTTTTAAAATTCCAGAACTTCATCCAAAAAACATTTTAGAATCCCATTTCAAATACAAATGTCGAATTTCATCGTAATCGGTTGAGAAATGGGCAAGTTCCATCCTACTTGGCCATATTCCAGAACTTCATCCAAAACTCATTTTGGAATCCCATTTGTAACATACACATTGAATTTCATAATAATCGGTTGATAAATAGGCAAGTTCAATCATATAAATAGTTTGTTAACTATTCACTACATCCAAATTCAACCCCAACTCAACTTCAACTCAACGCGCAAATTGACCCCTAATTTAACCTTCAAATCAATTCTCAATTCAATGCCCAATTCAATAATCAAATAAGCATGTATAAAAAAATCGTAAATATTTATAAAAGCAAGTATTTTGGGTCAATTCGTATGGCAGGTACCCCACCCCTTTGACGTACAGTCTCCAAAAGCTTTTCAAATCTCCGTCTTGACCATAGAAACAGATTGGCATAAAAAAAATCCAAATCGGACAAGCCGTTCTCGAGATACCATGGGTCCAGACACACAGACAGACGGACGGACATTTTTTTTTTGTTGCATTTTCAGACTCAGGGACTTTCAAAACGTCGAGAAAAGTGGTTTTGGACCAACCAAATTTTTCGTCATTTTTGACAGGATTTCAATACTTTGGTGTTTTTAGACCGAAGTAATTTCAACTTAACCCAAATTAATTACCAACAGAACCACTGAAATAAAACCAACTCAATTCCAACCCAAACCCAACGTAGCCCCTAGTCGACCCCAAACACAGAGCGCATATCAACCCCTCCGGTTAACTTCCAACTCAACTCCAATTCAACATCAAGTCAACCGTCTCAACTCAATTCTAAACTAAGCGCTCAACTCAACCCTTAAAAAACACGATCCACAAACTAAATTGTCACCCCCAACCCAACCCTCAATTTGATCACGGATTCAACCTCAACTCCACCTCTACCCAACCCAAACTCACCCCAACTCGACTTCCATCCCGGTCTTTAACTCAAACGCAAACTCAAAGCCCAATGGTCTGAAAAACTACGTGTACGTAAACTCAACTCAAGCAAGCTCTAACTCGACCTTTAATTAATCTTCTTGAACTGCTCTCTCAATCCTAACCAAATTCCAACGCAACCCTAGTTCAACCCGCAAATTGACATGTAACTCAACCCCAAAATCAACGCTTAAATCAATCCTCGAACCAGCCACTTATAGATACCATGGGTACAGCCATCCAGACATATGGACGGAATTTTTTTTATTTTGTTTTGTTTTGTTTATGAGGTTCGAAAGTATTTCTAGGTTCAGAATTTTTTTTTTTTTGATTGGACGGTGGAACTTCCCCCTTGATTAGATGACCTGCGGAAATTCAAACTTAATATCAGAAATAGGAAGCTTTAAGATTGACCTTCCTTACACTCAGTTTTCCTCTGTTCTCATATTCCTTGTCAAATTCAGTCTATTTCCTTCCTTCATAATACCATCTTTCATATTAATTGTAATTTCTTCAGCTCTGTGACCGAACCCACAAAGCTCAAGCCGTTGTCGCTATGAATGTTAGCTGAACGTGGTCGCATTGCAACAAATCTCTGGAAGAAGGCACTATTCCCGTTCGTTTAAAACAGGTTAAGTCATGAAGAACTATTTGTTTCGCTTTGGATGTATCAAACATTGGCCAGAGATTTTGAGGCCTGCAATGAAAATGGTTTTCATGTTCATGGTGAAATATCAATATTGCAGAATGGTTACCTTTCGGGAGTACGATTTGATGACGTTGACCAACGAGCAGAATTTTGTCTTTGTCGAAAAATGGTGAAGGAGTTTTTATATCTAAGAAAGAATATCTAGGAAAGTTCCAACACAGCTAATACAAAAGAAGGTACATTTGCATGACCCGCCGATGTAGTTCCTCTATCGGTATAATCTTTATTTTACCGGTAAATTTTACTATTTTCCATTTACCGTTAACTGGCAAACAACTCCGATTTTATCGGTAATTTAAAATTAATCAACAGTTTGCTTAAATCCGTTATTAAATATAGAAATACATATATGTTACGGCGTCGAACAATACTGACGTCGAAGGCACATTTTTCTAAGCTATATAAAGCCAATTACCATTTCCGATGCCCTTAAAAAGTTATGAAAATTATTTTTAAATCATCTTGGGGCCTATTATCCAATTTTTCCTTTTCGGATTTTTACAATAGGCTTATAATAAACATTATGCAAAAAACTCAACGCTGAGAAAATTGCTAAAGAGCTCAAAAAGTATCAAAAGCTCCGAACATAATTTCGAAAAAGTCAAAGTATTAGAACCATCAGTATGCGTCTAATAAATATCACGCAACCTCCATCCTAAACTCGCACAATTTTAAAAATATCGAAGACGCGAATGATCACGTAATCTAGAGAATTCAAAGGAAGTTGTATTTCTTTACATTTCGTACAGTTCTCCAAATAAAAATTATGTTTTATTTAGCGTTTAGCGGTAATCAAAAAAATGCGCGAAATGAGGAACCATAATCTCCGAGATACTAAATCGGCTGGGCTTCTTGTCGTTTCAATATGATGCCGCAGATGTAATTAGATGTGAATTCTTGTATTTCTGGTACCCGGTTTTCAACAAGTGTCTTACGGAATTGAAATTGAGCTTTAGCGATGGTATGAATATTGCAATGAGCAGTGACAGCAACAGTTGAATGGATAAAGACAGCAACAGTTCAATGAATAAATCGAATATCCTCACTAGCTCAGGTAATAAAATTCGTTTCGTGATTGGTTGATATGAACACAAGGCTGCTTCCGAACGGTTGGGCGACTCGAAGCATATCGTACCAACCTTACGAGTCATGTTGTTGAGAATGTTTGACGAAATGTTGCTCACAAGCGTTTTCGTTTGGGGTGAGGTTGAAACAGGTATCTACTGATTCCAGCTGTCAAAATTGTTTGATGAGCTGAAGCAATTCTGTACCAGTGTCCTTTGGAAATCTGCTGCAGATGTCATGCTAACTGAACTGAAATTTTTAAGTTTTTCAATTATTAAGAAATTCTAATACCTTATATCCGGTATAATATATTGGTGACCCTAGACAAATGTGACATTTCCCAAACCTCAAGCGTATCCGAGTCTAAGCGAGAATTTGTTATATACTGGATCGACAGACTGCTTTAGTGATTTTAAAGTAGCCGGATGTTTGTTGTAACAGTCGTCTATGGGGCAGAATTGAAGTTTGAAACAAACTATAAAAGATTGATGATTAAAGATCTCAGTGGAGACGTGGTAAGATTTAGTCCTTTAGCCCATAGTAAGATTTTTTTAATAAATTATTGATGAGTTTTAGAAAACAAAATCGCATTGTCATTGTTTTGTGGCTTTTTGCGAACACTGATTACCTTTCTTGTAGGTTTTAATATAACACTTATGTAATTGTTCATTTCAACCGACAGAATATGATAATTATATGATTTAATTATACATTATAATGTATTATGCTTACAACAATATTAATTATGTTTTTCTATTTTCTATATTTATAGGTAAGATGATTAACCATCAGCGATTAATGAATTATTAGACAACAACAGTTGTAAACCAACTACAATTTTTAAAAATCATTACATATTTGTATGATATATGGAATGACGGTCCAATCGTCGTCGGTACTGATTAGGTGATCAATGACAACACACAGTTGTACTTCTTGTACAGTTTTCAAGAATTTGCAGGTAATTCGATATGCATGTACCATTAAAATGTCATAATAAATATTAATTTATGTTGTTAAACGCCATAATTCATCTAGTAATGAACATACTATATACAAAATAATTTTTTTTATTTGTGATCAGATAGTTTTATTATTGCAAACGCCTGGAAAATTTATTATTTCCATATATTCAAATTTATGGACTTGCATTATACAACAACAAAAAAATTATTTGTCATTTTTAATTATTATTTTTAAATAAATTATGTATTTTTAATAGAATATATTATAATCCCTAGATTAGGCATGGTTTAGAAATAATATGAATATTGAATAAGTTGTGTACATGTACATATTTACATATGTATCTATCTATTATGTATAAGGGGAACTTTTGTGTCGTCAAATCTCTTCATTTTGCTGATATAACTATATATGTAGGTATTATGTTGTTGTTTTACCGATAACTATAATTAATTCATACATAGTACATTAAGCACCAGGGTAATTAATTTATTCTGAAATGATGTAGAGTTTAAGATAATATTTTATTGCTTTAATGAACTGTTTTATCTAGGATTTCAATTAAATTTATGCAGTCCCATATACAAAATCGAATACAAAATTGTTGCATTTACCGCAAATAAAAAAAAAACGTTAAATTTTTATTATACTTGTATCCCTCACCCTGAAACATAATATCAGAATTCCACCTAGTTTGTTAGACTAATTGGCATATACACAATAAAATTTATAAAAAAATAACTGTGGAACCTGTAATCAGTCTCATCCCCATGGTGGTGATGCGCGAACATTATACACTATACATATATGTACATACATTTTTTATATAAGCTTTTAACCCATATCTATATCTTTCACTCCATTAGAAGCGATTTTTTTCATTTTTAGTATACTGTGTGTAGATAATTTAGTTTTACGAATCGTATAATAAAATTATACATGAAAAATGAAAATGAACATGCAATTTTTATGTTTTTATTTTATATTATAACTATGTATACGATGTTGGGGTAGATGGAAACAAAAACTATTCTCCATCTAAGTATATTACTGTATGTAAGTCAGTATTTCGTAAACTTTAAGATCTTATAGAGAATACGATATTCTTCTAAAGCAGGATACATTTTCAGGCAATCTAAACATCAAAAATTTAAAATTTTTCTGGATAATAATAAAATTTTTGAAAGTTTTGAAATTTTAAGAAATTTTGTTGTCCACCGAAATTTGAAATCAGACAGCTTTAACTGTTATACGATAATTTCAGAAAGTATATTTTCAAGTCTTAAGTTTTAAAAATTTACAGAACATTTTAATGTTTCAAAATTTCCTGGATCTTAACAAAATTTTTAAAATTTATTAAATTTTGATAAATTATGTTAACCCTCGAAATTTAAAATCAGAGCAAAAGTTTTATTTATTAAACGATAAGTCTCAATTTCTAATCTTAAATTTACGAAAAACTAAATAAGTATTTCAAAATTTTTCGACATTTTAATAAAATTCTTGAAATTTTGTAATTTTTGATAAAATTTGCTTAGGGAGTTTGTTTTTAATTTTAAAATTTCGGAAAACTGAACATTTAAAAATTACCGAAATTTTAATGAAGTTTAATAAATTTTTTAAAATCTTTTAAATTTTGACAAATTTTATTTTCTCTTTCAATTTTAATTGAGGCCAAATGCTTTATCTGTTATAGGATAAGTTCAGAAAGTATATTTTCCAATCTTAAACTTCGAAAATTTACTTTCATTAAACACTTTGTCTGTTACTCAAGTATGTTCTTTAATTTCAAACTTCAAACTTTAACTAAACTTCTAAAATCTTCTTTCCTGGATTTAAAAAAAAAAACAAAAAAAAAAATTAAATGTTTTAAATTTTGAGAAATTTTGTTGACCTTCGTTTGTATTTCAAAACAGAACAAACGCTTTGTCTGTCTTACCAAGTTCGGAAAGTGCATATGTTCTCTTATTTTAAACCTTTAAAATTCACTGAACAAATGAAAATAATTTGAAATTTAGATAAATTTTATCGAAATTTGAAATCAGACCAAACGCTTTATCTGTTATACGATAAGTTCAGAAAGTATTTCATTGATCTTACAGTGAATTAACGTATCTGACAGTTTTTTCGAAAACTCATCTTTCACACTGAAATATTTGTCGAGAGAAACTGTACACGAATTCCTGCACCGACTGTTAGGTTGACGTTATTTTCTAATGACAAACATCAAAAATTTACTAAACATTTAAAAATTTATAAAATGTCTTGCATTTTTTTATCTGTTCACTCTCGCAATTTGAAATCACAATAAATGTACGTTTTATCTATGTATGGTACGAAGTTCAGTTGAACATTTTCTGGTGTTTAATAAATTTTTGGAGATTTATGTAATTTAGAATTTTTTTTTTGGCTGAAAATGTACTGAACATTCGAAATAACCGAAATTTGAAAGTTTTCAGAATTTTTATAAAAAAATTTGAAATTAATAAATTTTGAGAAATTTTAGTTACCTTCGAAATTTGAAACTACATCAATCAAGTAATCTGTTATACGATAAGTTTAGAATGTATTATTTTTTATTTTTCTATTGTTACTAAACATTTAAAATTTCCCAAAATTTTAAAATTTGAATTTTTATAAAATTTTTAAAATTATTAAATATTATTTATCTTCGGGACTTGAAATCCAAACGCTTTATCTGTCATACGAAATTCAGAAATATGTTTTCTTATTTTACATTTCGAAAATTAGCTAAAAAGTTTGAATATTTACTGGGTTTTAATTAAATTTATGAAATTTAATAAGTTTTGTCTATGTTCGAAATTTGAAATTAAACTGAACGCTCTTTCTGTTAAAAAAATTCAGAAAGTCTCTTTTCCTATTGTAAATTGTGGAAATTTACTAATCAATTAAAAATTACCAAAATTTAAATGTTTCCTGAATTTTAATAAATATTTTTAACTTTATTAATTTAAAAATTACCGAAATTTTAAAATTTTCCCAATTAAAATAAAATTTTTAAAATGTAATGTAAAATTTTCATAAAGTATTGTTTCTCCTCAAAATTTGACATTACACCTTTATCTATTATACGAAGTTCAGAAAGTATATGTAAACATAATATGTATTTCCAAAAAATTTGAATATTTACTGGATTTTAGTAAATTTTTTGAAAATTGTTAAATTTTAAGAAATTTTGTTTATCTTCGAAATTTGAAATCAGACTAAATACTTTACCTGTTAATGATAAGTTTAGAACATTTAAAAATTACCGAAATTGAAAAATTTTATGGATTTTAATCAAAATTTGGAAATTGATTTGATTTTAATAAAATTTTGATATTTTATTTTTGAAATTTTGAGAAATTTTGTTTATCCTCGAAATTTGAACTCATTCCAAACGCTTTTGTTTATTCCAGCAATATATCATATATTACCGTATTATATAGAATTTGAAAATTTCCTGAATTTCACTAAAATTTTGAAAAGAAATTGTCACCCTTGAAATTTGAAATCAAATCAAACGTTATCTGTTAGACGATAAGTTTAGAAAGTATGGCTTCTTAGTTTCAAATTTCAAAAATTTACTGAACATTTAAAAATCACCGAAATTTGAAAGTTTCCTGGATTTAAAAAAAACAAAAAAAAATTAAATATTCTAAATTTAGAGACCTTCGATAAGTTACGATTTCTAATTTTAAAATTACGGAAAACTAAATAAGTATTTCAAAACTTTCCCAAATATTAATATAATTCTTGAAATTTTTTTAATTATGGTTAAAATTTGTTTAGGAAGTTTGTTTTTAATTTTACAATTTCGAAAACTGAACATTTAAAAATTACCGAAATTTTAATGGAGTTTAATAAATTTTTTAAAATCTATTAAATTTTGAGAAATTTTGTTTTCTCTTTCAATGTTAAATGCGGCCCAATGCTTTATCTATTATACAATAAGTTCAAAAATTATATTTTCTAATCTTAAACTTCGAAAATTTACTTTAATGTTCAGAGTTCAGTACAAATTTATTAAATCTTGAGTAAGTTATTTAACGTTCAAATTTCTAAGAAACCCAAACACTTTGTCTGTTACTCGAAGGTCAGAAACCATGTTCTTTAATTTCAAACTTCAAAAATTAATTAAACTAATAAAAATTTGAAATTTTTTTAAATTTCAGTAAAATTTTAAAAAGACATTGTCGCTCTCGAAATTTGAAATCAAATCAAACTGTATCTATTATACGATAACTTTAGAAAGTATGGCTTCTTAGCTTTAAGTTTCAAAAATTGACTGAACAATAAAAGTCATCGAAATTTGAAAGTTTTCTGGAGAAAAAAAAACAAAAAAAAATTAAATGTTCTAAATTTTGAGAAATTTTGTTGACCTTCGTTCGAAATTTCAAAACAGAACAAACGCTTTGTTTGTCTTACGAAGTTCGGAAAGTGCATAATATGTCCATGTTCTCTTATTTTTAGCTTTAAAAATTCACTGAACAAATGAAAATAATTTGAAATTTTGATAAATTTTGTCGAAATTTGAAATCAGACCAAACGCTTTATCTGTTATACGATAAGTCCAGAAAGTACTCCATTGACCTAACAGTAAATTAACGTATCTGACATTTTTTCGAAAACTCATCTTTTACACTGAAATGTTTGTCGTGTAAAGCTGCACTCGAATTCCCGCACTTACGTTACCTCACTCACTGTTAGGTCGACGTTATTTTCTAATGTTAAACATCAAAAATTTACTAAACATTTAAAAATTTAGAAAATGTCTCTCATTTAAAATTTTTAAAACATTGCTTACCTCGCAATTTGAAATCACAATATACATTTTATCTATGATACGAAGTACAGTTGAACATTTTCTGGTGTTTAATAAATTTTTGGAGATTTATATAATTAAAAAAAATTGTTTTGTTGAAAATGTACGGAACGTTTAAAATCACCGAAATTTGAAAATTTCGAGAATTTTAATAAATAATTTGGAAATTATTAAATTTTGAGAAATTTTAGTTACCTTCGAAATTTGAAATCAGACCAAACGTGTAATCTATTTTAGCATGTATTATTTCTTAATTTTAAATTTATACTAAACATTTAAAATTTACCAAAATTTTAAAATTTCTCGAATTTTTATAAAATTTTTAAAATTATTAAATATTATTTTTAAAATTGAAATCCAAACGCTTTATCTGTCAAATTAAAAGTTACCAAAATTTGAATATTTACTGGGTTTAATAAAATTTATGAAATTTAATTAGGTTTGTTTAGCTTCGAAATTTGAAAATAGACTAAAAACGTCACATATTAAATGATAAGTTTAGGAAATGTTTTTTAATTTAATAATTTTGAAAAACTGAACATTTAAAGATTACTGAAAGTTATAGATTTCATGGATTTTAATATAAAAAATTTGAAATTTTGTTTTCGCTCGAAATTTGGAATCAGAAAATAAATTGTCCCCTCGAAATTGGAAATCAGATCAAACTTTTTCTGTCAGACGATACGTGCAGAAAGTATGGCTTATTAGTTTTAAATTTCAAAAATTTATTGAACATTTAAAAATCACCGAAATTTGAAAGTTTCCTGGATTTAAAAAAAAAAACAAAAAAAAATTAAATATTCTAAATTTTGAGAAATTTTGTTGAGTTTCGTTCGAAATTTCAAAACAGAACAAACGCTTTGTTTGTCTTACGAAGTTCGGAAAGTGCATATTATGTCCATGTTCTCTTATTTTTAACTTTTAAAATTCACTGAACAAATGGAAATATTTGAAATTTTGATAAATTTTGTCGAAATTTGAAATCAGACCAAACGCATTATCTGTTATACGATAAGTTCAGAAAGTACTACATTGACCTAACAGTGAATTAACGTATCTTAAATTTTGTCGAAAACTCATCTTTCACACTGAAATGTTTGTCGTGAGAAACTGCAATCGAATTCCGGCAGCGACTGTTAGGTCGACGTTATTTTCTAACGTTAAACATCAAAAATTTACTAAACATTTCAATTTAGAAAATGTCTTGTACATATTTAAAATTTTATAAACTTTGTTTACCCTCACAATTTGAAATCACAATGTACGCTTTATCTATGATACGAAGTTCAGTTGAACATTTTACCGAAATTTGAAAGTTTCCAGAATTTTAATAAAAAAATTGAAAATATAAAATTTTGAGAAATTTTGCTTAGCCTCGAAATTTGAAATCAGACCAAACGCGCTTTATCTGATAAACGTAAAAAGTTCTGAAATTTTATTTTCTAATGTTACTTTTCAAAAATGTACTGCACAATTTTTGAATTTTTTGAATTTTGAGAATGTTTTTGTTTACCCACCTGCTATATAGTTCAGAAAGTGTGTTCTTTAATTTGAAACTTAAAAAATTTACTACAACATTCAAAACATTCAAATATTTGAAAGTTTTTTGCATTATACTAAAATTTACTGAATTTTGAAAAAGTTTGTTTGCCCTCGAAATTTGGAATCAGACTGAACACTCTTTCTGTTAAACGAAGTTCAAAAAGTCTGTTTTCTTATTTTAAACCTTGGAAATTTACTATTAAATTAAAAAATTACCAACATTGAAATGTTTCCTGAATTTTAATAAACATTTTAAACTTTATTAATTTTTAAGAAATTTTGTTTTCCACCGAAATTTGAAATCAGACGAAACGCTTTATCTGTTCAAGTTTAGAAAGTATGATTTTTGATTTTAAATCATAAAATTACTGAACATTTAATATTTTGAAAATTTTTTGAATTTTAATATCATATAATAAATTTTGATAAATTGTATTTACCTTTAAAATTTGAAATCAGCACACTTTATCTGTTATACGATAATTTCAGAAAGTAGCTATATTTTCAAGCCTTAAGTATTAAAAATTTACAAAATATTTTAATGTTTCAAAATATCGTGGATCTAATCATAAAATTCTTGAAATTTTTTTAATTTTGGATAAAATTTGTTAAGGAAGTTTGTTTTTAATTTTACAATTTCGAAAAACTGAACATTTAAAAATTACCGAATTTTAATTTTGGTAAATGTTTCTATTAAATTTTGAGATATTTTGTTTTCTCTTTCAATTTTAAATGCGGCCCAATACTTTATTAAAACTTTATCTATTGTATGATAAGTTCAGAAAGTATATTTTCTAATCTTAAACTTCGAAAATTTACTTTAATGTTCGGAGTGCAGTTCAAATTTATTATATCTTGAGTAAGTTATGTACTTCTAAAAAATTTGAAAATTTCCTGAATTTCGTTAAAATTTTGAAAAGAAATTGTCACCCTCGCAATTTGAAATCAGATCAAACTTTTTCTGTCAGACGATAAGTGCAAAAGCCATACTTCTTTGTTTTAAATTTCAAAAATTTATTGAACATTTAAAAATCACCGAAATTTGAAAGTTTTCTGGAGAAAAAAAAACAACAAAAAATTAAATATTCTAAATTTTGAGAAATTTTGTTGACCTTCGTTTGAAATTTCAAAACAGAACAAACGCCTTGTCTGTCTTACGAAGTTCGGAAAGTGCATATTATGTTCATGTTCTCTTATTTTTAACTTTTAAAATTCACTGAACAAATGAAAATATTTGAAATTTTGATAAATTTTGTCGAAATTTGAAATCAGACCAAACGCTTTATCTGTTATACGATAAGTTCAGAAAGTACTCCATTGACCTAACAGTGAATTAACGTATCTGACATTTTTTCAAAAACTCATCTTTCACACTGAAATATTTGTCGTAAGAAACTGCACTCGAATTCTCGCACTTACGTTACCTCACTGACTGTTAGGTCGACGTTATTTTCTAATGTTAAACATCAAAAATTTACTAAACATTTAAAAATTTAGAAAATGTCTTGCATTTAAAATTTTTAAAACATTGTTTACCACGCAATTTGAAATCACAATATACATTTTATCTATGATACGAAGTACAGTTGAACATTTTCTGGTGTTTAATAAATTTTTGGAGATTTATGTAATTAAAAAAAATTGTTTTGCTGAAAATGTACGGAACGTTTAAAATCACCGAAATTTGAAAATTTCCAGAATTTTAATAAAAAAATTTGAAATTATAAATTTTGAAAAATTTTGTTTACCTTCGAAATTTCAAATCAGACCAAACGAGTAATCTGTTTTAGCAAATTTACCAAAATTTTAAAATTTCTTGAATTTGTATAAAGTTATTAAATATTATTTATCTTCGGAACTTGTAATCCAAACGCTTTATCTGTCATACGAAGTTCTGAAATATGTTATCTTATTTTAAATTTTTCAAAATTAACTGAACAATTAAAAATTACCAGAATTTGAATATTTACTGGGTTTTATAAAACTTATGAAATTTAATAAATTTTGTTTAGCCTCGAAATTTGAAATCAGACCAAACGCTCTTTATCTGATAAACGTAAAGTTCTTCAAATTAAACCTGATAAACGGAATGTTTATAAAATTTAAGTACTGAACAATTTTTGAATCTTTAGAATTTTGAGAATGCTTTTTTTTACCCACCCATATAGTTCAGAAAGTGTGTTAATTTGAAACTTAAAAAAATTTCTACAACATTCAAAACATTCAACAATTTTAAAGTTTTTTGCATTGTGCTAAAATTTACTAAATTTTGAAAAAGTTTGTTTACTCTCGAAATTTGAAATCAGAATCAACCCTCTTTCTGTTAAACGAAGTTCTGTTTTCTTGTTTTAAACTTTAGAAATTTACTAATCAATTAAAATTTACCAAAATTTAAATGTTTTCTGAATTTTAATAAATATTTTAAACTTTGTTATATTTTAAGAATTTTTGTTTCTATTATTCTGAGAAACCAAATATTTAAAACTTACTGAAATTTTAAAATTTCCTAGATTATAATAAAATTTTTAATAAATTTTCATAAACTTTTGTTTCTCGTTAAAATTTGACATCACACCTTCATCTGTTATACGAAGTTCAGAAAGTAAATATTTTCTAATTTTAAATTTCCAAAATGTACTAAAAAATATAAAATTTCCAAAATTTGCATATTTATATTTACTGGATTTAATAAATTTTTTGAAACTTAATAAAGTTTAAGGAAATTTTTTTTTTCCTCAAAATTTGAAACCAGTCTAAATACTTACCTGTTAAATGATAAGATTAGAAATTTTGTTTTTTGATTTTAAAATTTCGATTTAAAAATTACCGATATTGGAAAATTTTATGGATTTTAATAAAAATTGTGAAATTGATTTGATTTTAGTACAATTTTGATGTTTAATTTTTTCAAATTTTGAGAAATTCTGTTTATCCTCGAAATTTGAACTCATTCCATTCCAAAAGCTTTTGTTTGTTCCAGTAATTCATATATTAGCGTAATAATATCGAATTTGAAAATTCCCTGGAGTTTAATAAAAGTTTTGAAGTCAAAGCAGAATTTAACATTTACTCACGTTCCTCTACTTGTAAATTTACAGAACTAAAAGCAAAACAGGCTCCTTGCGCAAAAATTTAATCGTGAGAACATTTGTGAATTAATGTGAGAAGTTGAATGATCAGTCCGTTAATTAAAAATGATCAGAAAGAGAAAACAGGAATTTCTGAACCAGTTCATTAAAAATCTTTGGTGTGGTAAAAATAAAGCACCGCTGCAATAGCTACTGATCACATACAATTCCGTTCGGAGATATTGTGACTTAATTTGGATCAGTGGCTTGCTTTTAAGCGCTTCACCTTTCTACTATTCAATTATTCATGCATTTCTAGGAATTGTTCTGTTAGCAAGTTAAATCTTATTCAAAATGTACGATTTGTTTGTTAGAAAGAAACCAGTTTAAAGTTTCAAATTCCTTTCGACTCAATCAAATCGAATCTAGCATTCCTCTTTTTGGTACCATGTTTCTAATTGCCACAATTCTGGATGCCAGAACTGGAGTCTTATTACGAAATTGTTTAATGGCCACCGGTAATGTATATAAAACTAATGCATTCAGGATATTTCTTATTTTTGGAACTGATTTACCAATTTTGAATGTTTCCCAAACATAAATTAAGATTTTGAAAGGATTTTACGTGTAATATTTCAATCATAAATTAATCGTTTATTTTGAAAGGGGTCTAAGTCCTTTTTGAATAAGTAGAGCTAGCTTTTATATTTGGGTTTTTTTGTTCGCACGGTGCAGTGCAGTTCATTTTTTTCTTGTATGCTATGGTCGTTTTTTCTTGGAGAAACAAGGAGAATTTTTACACTACACTGCACGGTGTAAATAAAAAAAAATAGGGGTAATATTTACAATTCAACGTTATCTCTTCATTTTTAAGAACTTTGCAGCTAATTTTAAAATGATAACCTAAAATTACAAGTGTTATAAAGCTTGCTGATTTTTTGGAAAGAGACTCAGACCACTTTCAAAATAAATCGCTCGGGTCCAAAATTTTAAATCTATTGGTCGAGCTTTTAGTCAGAAATAATCTTCCTTTTGAAAACACAAGTTGTGATTTAATGAAATAACAAAATTGCTATAAATTGAATAAAAATCAACAGCTGTAGATTAGCAAAATTGTGTACAAATTTGGTTCAAGTACATGTAGCAGACCACGACAAGTCCCGCGGCACTTAGTTTACATGCTACCGTTATATTTAGTATTTTATGTAGAAACGGTTTAGATTGCTTTGTTGGATGAGAGTTTTTTTAAAGAATTTATGTTACATATGCACTCTACAGATGCATGTATACGATGATGCTGATGTTGTTATGTGAGGTGGAAAAAAAAATTAAATTTAAATACTTTCAGATAGTTTTTAATGAAATCATGGTACTATAAATATAAACTGATGTACTCTATATATGTACATTGTACATCTGTATTACGTACATGAGAATATTGTATTACGAATGATTGTGTGGTGCGCTCACATAAACCGATTCTTTCTAAATCCATTATGATGGTTGATTTACGCTGATTTTAAAGGTAGATTGGAAACACGAAACGGGATACGCGCGCGAAATAATAAAATCCCATTTAGTGCGGTAATTACTATTTATTTATTTACACTATATAGCATTTGTAATAGTATTTCGTTTTAATTTAGTAATTTCGTGCATTTTCTATTTTTTTGCTTAATATAATTGAATGGTTGTATTATTTACTAAATACTAACTATAGAGTGTGCGGCTCGTCTCAATGCCATAAAATTTATCGATGGAAATATATTTTATATAGAGTATTACAGTCATAAGGAACTGTAATTTGGCATACGAGGTTATAACAAATACATAAAATAGAAAATGATTATCGTCATTCACTTTAAAATAATATTATTGAGTTGTAAAGTTTTAATTTTGTGTACTAAAATCGATTTAACGACTTTACAGATATATGAAAATGTTTGTTTGCCAAATAGAAATGTTATTGAAGGCATTTAAACAAAAAAAAAATTGCAATATCCAATTTACAGATAAAAGAGAATAAAAACACCCGTAGTTTATTGGCAAAAATTGCAATTTGGCTCGTTGTTGGCTTGAATGAGTTATATAAGAAATACTCTAACCGTAAACTATTATAAAAATGTGAGATTATTTTTGTAACCCAACTGGAACCATTGTAGGAGATTTCACTGTGCTGCCAAGTTTGTTTCTCACTATAGCTAAATGAAACCGTTTTCTGAATACGAATCTGTTTTCTAAAGTTCTATTTTCAGACCAAGTTTTTTATTTTCAAAATTATCATTTTTGACAATTCTATACATTTCTGAACATTTACAGAACAGCTGTTCCTTATTAGATCAAATATGCCCCTTAATGCTGAGTTTATGACCTAGGAACATAGGAAGATAGGAAGATTGACACGACCAACGAAATTATTTAAAAGTCACAAGCCCCGCCTATTAGTTCCATGCTCAGCTATGTATTGATAAAAACAATAATTTAGGGTTCTGGTGATTAGTAATATTGGATGGATATCATAGTTTCTTCTACCATTATGCTTGGCATTTCAAAATTATTTATCCAACTACATACTAAATAAAATTTTATTTGTAATTTTTAGAATTCTGTAAATAATTGAAATTGTTCAAAATTACTAAAGCATTAAATTTGAAGAAACATGATTTTTTTCAAATTCTAAGAATCTTAAATTACATCAAATAATTTAAATTAAACACAGGATCGGTTTACAATTTTTAAAAATACCGAAATTCAGAAAATTCTTTAAATTTGTGTCTTCAGTTTATTAAATTAAAACCTTTAAAATATTTTTAAAATATCTTAATTTTTTGAATTCTTAAAATTCTTTAAATTTTAAATTTTTTTGGTATTTTCAAATTTTAGAAAATCTCTAAGAACGGTTTCGCTAAATCGTAGAAGTGTTAAACAAAATTAGTACATAACAATCACAGAACAACGAATCTCGAAATATTTATGGAAATACATGCTTGTAGGGCCATGTGGGCGTTTAGCCACCTCGCACTGCGACCTAAAAGATCTTTTGTGCTTAAGCCTTGCTATTCGTCCAGCCAATATTCAGGCTCTTAATGAACCGGATAATACTTCCGGCCGGTATGCGACACATACTATCTGGGCTTATTGCTCTCCCTCTTAGATGTTTACTGTAGGAAGTATTTCTACTAGAAAACGGGAGCATTGGTTCCCAAGGACTTCGAGAGGGCAGTCCCACTCCGGATTTGATTTTACTCTTAAGAGTTGCTGGGAATGGAAAGTCGCCTGTATGTCACCCATTTTTACTACAGGAAGGCTAAATAAAACTGGGGGGGTGCGTGGTATCGAGAGTCCGCATACTCGGCATATGCTGTTCCGTCTTAGATTGGTTTTTTTTGTCAAGGTTTTCTCCTTTAGCCTGTGCCAAAAGGCCATATTCTGCGTAATGGTATAAGTTACCAGTGAGGAGGCAGCACGTACACTTACGAATTGTGATCAGGATACCCCTTACACAATTGTACCCATCACGATTCTGGCTGATACATGACCAGAACAGCTTACGTGATGCGCACCCT
The DNA here is from genome assembly GCA_963556165.1 of Tipula helvola. Lineage (NCBI taxonomy): Eukaryota > Metazoa > Arthropoda > Insecta > Diptera > Tipulidae > Tipula > Tipula helvola. The sequence goes on along the minus strand of OY744483.1, from coordinate 35,635,237 downwards.
ACTGGAAGGTTACGGAGCTGGTAGATTAATCCACTCAACTTTAGTCCCCCCCCCCCCCTACAATAGACGCCAAACCACCATACATGCCTGTACAGTTTTTTCAAAAACTTTCCGAAAATTGTATACTCTATCAGTGAACAAGCTGATTGTTGACTGTTCCATTTAAAAATTAATGATTTCCAAATTAGTGGAAAGCTCTATGACCATCATTCTATTGATAATTTTCTATTTGCCTACGCCATTGCCGATAATCCTGATTCCTGGCCATTAAAAAAAAAAATGTGTGGCTTTCATACTTAAAATTAGGATTGCATACAAAATCGTTGTTGAACATTGAACCTGGAATCCAATGATTTCCTAAACGCTTATAACCTCTATAACTATCGGTGATTTTCTTCTTACAAAATTATTGGCATTGGTTTAGTCCAGTAGAAAATCATAACTAGGCCGATGGTCAGAGACGATAAAATCGTTTACGAAAGCATTAAGGGTTCTTTATTCTACATTCAAGGACGACTTTCTATTCAATCCTAATCGCTCGAATTTTTTTTTTAATGGCCTGGATTATTGGCAATGGCCTTGTCGAGTAGAAAATCTTCACTAGACCGATAGTCATTGAGGTTAGCACCAGTTAGGAAAGCATTGAATTCCAAATTCTACGTTCAACAACGACCTTCTACTTAATCCTAATTTTAAGTGTGATCGCCCCAAATTTTTTTAATCGCCAGAATTATTGGCAAGGGCAAGTCTAGAAGAAAATCACCTTTAGACCGATGTTACTTGGTGTTATAGTTATTTAGAAATGCGTTGGGTTCCTTATTCAACGTTCAATAAACACTTTCTCTTTAATCCTAATTTGAAGTATGATCGCTCCAATTTTATTTTTTTGTTAAGCCTCCAGGATTAATGGCATCTTTGTCCTGGCGTTTAGGAAAGCGTTATTTGTTCTAAAATCTAATGTTTTTAATTTAATATGGCTCTAAATTCAAAGACGAATGAATATTTTTCAAAAGGTTTTGTTTTATGAGAAAGAGTCTACATTGCCATTAAGTATGGAACACAAGTTCATTCAAATGACTTCCACGGCTGACTTTACAGTACCCCATTTTGCAACCCAATTTTTTAGAACGTTTTCGATTGTATGGGCTCGTATCTCATCAATGGCAACTTCGATTTAGTCTATCAAGTCTTGGATAGTCTCTGGATGATTAGCGTTACACTTACAGATCTAACGACTCCCCACAAAAAAAAGTCCAACGAGTCAAATCGCAGTAGCGTGGTGCCCAATTGAATCTCCGTTACGGCTGATTATTCGATCTTCGAAAACAGTGTGCACAAGACCGATTGCTTCGTTTGCTATGTGGCAAATTGCGCCGTCCTGTTGAAACCAAATATCGTATGTGTCCTCCTTCTCTTGAATTCTGCGTAAACAAAACTCGTTTATCATGGCTCGGTAACGCTCCCTATTGACTGTAATGGCGGCATTTTCGAAAAAATGGCTCAAAGATGCCGCCGCCGGTCCAAAATCTACATCAAACTGCCATTCTGAGCCCCAAATGCGACAATTTAGCTTGTTGACATAGCCTCCGAGGTGAAAATGAGCTTTGTCGGAAAAGATGATTTTTCGGTAAAAATGCTCATTTTCTTCCAAGCAATCCATAGCCCAGTTAGCGAACCGAAAACGTTGCGGATGGTCATTTTGCTTCAGCCCCTGCACTAATTGAACTTTGTACGCCTTCATACAAAAATTCTCAAACATAATTTAAAGCTTGCTATGGTTAGTCGAGATATTCAACTGTCGCTCCCATTGCTCAATTAACATTGCAAAATGCGATATTTGCATTGTTAGCACCGAAAGCCACATCGCTAATTTACAACCTGAGTAATATTCACATTTAAAAGTTATTACGTTTGACGAATATTTACCTCTTCGGGTCAACTTCGATATTATGAGAACCTTACAAATTATTTCAGAATCATGGGAAACGCTTAAACCATTAGAGGAGATCGATTAGAACTTGATGAAGCACCCGATGTTCGTAACACTAACAAGTTGCTAATTTAGCTAGAATGCTTAATCTGAAATCAAGTAAAATAGCGCAACTGGATTACGCAATGAAATTTGACACCATGAGCTTTATTGGTGAAACTGTAGCTTTTTTTAAAAGCAACGGTCCAGACAGCCAAAAATATGAAAATATACCTTGCAGCGGCTAATGATGAACATTTAAAATTGCTAAGACAATGGCTAAATATTTTGAGACAGAGAACCGAACACCTCCAACTATCACCAGATCATTAGTTAATGAATTAATTAATTTTATTCTTAAAACTATTGAAACTCTTAAACACTTTTTATCAGAGTACTGAAATACTGAAGTTTTCTGATGAATTATTATAGGCAAATTGAGTATACAACTTTTTCCAATCCCACCTGGCGCATTAATCAAAAATCAATTTTCTAATGTACCACTGGTCTTCAGAATTTAAAAGTCCCAACTGCCGGCTTGATGCTTGGTAATTTGGTGACATGGTTCTATTTAAAGTAAGTAGTGCCTCAAAAGAAACCAAACCTCTCATACATACCATTCTGGGATAGAAAAAACTCTTCTTGTTGATCATGGAGCAATTTCGCTCCGTCCCCTTGTTAGTGTATTGAAATATTGAAAATGACAGATATTCGATATTATATAGCAGTTTTGAACTTCTGAGTACTAATCTGCCTAAGACCGTTTGTACGCAAAAGCCATTATGATTTTATACTGGAACCTTATATGTGCCGAGTACAAAATCATAATGGCTTTCGCGTTTACAAATGGCCTGATAGTAGTTTAGTATTCACAACACTGGCAATTACTAGTTTTTAACGGCTTTGGTGCATTGATACATTGATGTTGGAAAGATAATAGTGTTTGCCGATGAATTTTGGATTGCTATGAAAGGGGAAGTCGATTTCAGCGTAGTGCTAAGTTTCTATTTTCCTGTCCGTTTTGAAGAGTAATTTCTCCACCCGTTTGTTTGTTACACCAAATAGGTTTGCACAACAAACGAGTAGGAGCTTTTCAGTTGATATTAGCTAAATTGTCGGACGAGAATTCAGTATCCTCCAGTACGTCTCAGAAATGTTTGAAACACGTCCTTTCTTATCAAGTTATATTACCCTTTTGGTGATACCTCCCCAAATATCCCTTGAATATTCTTACTCCTAATTTAGCCAAGAGATTTAAGAAAGACAGCTATAAATGGTAAACTCATTTTTTTACCAATTTTACAAACTAGGATAAGAGAGAAATGCAAACTAAGCGAAAGTTGGTCCCTTAATTTTTGACAGGGGTCTCTACTAAATTAACTGTGAAATTGCTTAACTTCTCTTAGTTTGGAATAAAATTACAACGACAAACTTGCGATTTCTTTATGCTCGTCAAGCATTTATGTTGTATATTCAGAATCAACAGATCTACCTGAAAAGCCAATAAAAGAATTTGTTAGTGTTACTCTTAATAAAAATAAATCCAAGGATCATGTTCATTATTACAGTTTACAATATGCTACTAAATTTATTTATAACATCAACTTAGAAATTTTCATTGATAACTATCTAACAAATGCGATGATAACAATAGATTCCAAACTTTAAATCAAACAAACGTATCGAGAAATAAATCCTTTCAAACCTAAACGTATTATCTGTACAAATGTATTCGCCAAATAACAAAAAAAAAAAAAAAAAAATCGACACAATACCCATCTCACTAATCCTTTGATCCTACTTTTATAGTATCTACATATATTCATATCCATCACTATGTTCGCCTAGTGTACATAGTTTTGGATATATTCATCATTAAAAAAATCAAAAAAAATCAGCAGCAACGAAGCAAAAAAAAAACTCCAAACGCCCCAATTGATTGATTATTCACGGAATTTGTGCACAAGTAACAAAACTGCCTCTCAACTAAATCGTTCACACCAAAATCGGGTGGAAGGGGGTCTATTCACAAATCTAAATTGTAAACATTTTTTTTTTGTGCTTTTAAAGCTTTTTTTTTTTGTGTATATGCGGCCGGGTACATTTTTCTGTTTTCATTGTTTTTGCGATTTTTTTTTTTTTGTATTTTTTGGTTGAACGAATTGTGTTGTTCAATTTAACACAATTCAACAGAACCCAAAATATTGTACATGCTTGTATAAAATTATATAACAAAAATACACAAAAAAAATCGTTTTAACGATGTACATAAATTTTATGTAATACATGGGTTGTATGTATGTATATATGTATGTTTGGATGGATTTATATACGCAAAACACGTTTTTTTTTTCTGTTTGCGCTTAGGATGATAATATGTGAGCGAATTAGATTTTTCCATTTTAATCAAAAATTTGTAAATTAACCTCGCACACTCATGTTGTACGTAAAACTGTGTGTCTATGTAAATGACATATAAAGTCCCGCACGATTTTGCTTTTTAAACAAAATCCCATTGAACAGAAAAATCGAAATTGAATTTCTTGCACGCGTGTCTTAATTAGTACGGAGAACACGCAGATTGTTGAGATAAACCTTGCGATTTACAAGATAATTAGATTTTTCGGTAAACAAAAATTTCGATGTTTCAACAAAAAAAATGGGGAAATTTACATATTTTCGATTTGAAGTCGAATTAAATATGCTCTTACTTACTAATTAGATCAAATAGCAAACTTTTTCTGCTTCGATAACATAAAAATTACGAAATCATCAATTTGATATGTATTTGAGTTTGTGTGTGTGTGTGTGCATGCGTGTAAATATGTTGTAATTAAATATGTGTACGTGAGGATTATAAAATACGAATTCGAAAAAAGTGGTGCGGAATAATGAATTAAATTAGAAAATGTGGGCAATTAAATTGATATGCCGATAACATGAGAAATTTGATGCCAATGTACCCTCATAAAATGATATATGCCAACGTGAAACTACCGCTAATAGAAATTCCCTTGTTTTTTTGGCGATTGTAAGAAATGGACAGTCTTCTTTGGTCTGTTCAACAACACTGAACAATGTAGATTTGTTTGAGAACAAGCCGGTGTGAAGTTTTTGGACACTTTATTTGAACAAGCATTTATGCGAGTGTACATTGTTAAGTTTTTGGACACAATTAAGTTTTTCCAAAAAACTGGATTACCCTTGAAAAGACAAGCAAAAACCCCAAATAAAAATCAAGTTTTTTAATTATAAAATTTTTTTGAAAAGTTATTTTAATTCATTCTATACCTTAGACGACTACCATTCTATACCAATTTAATAGAAATTCAAACGTTTTTCAACAAGTTTCGTTTTTCATATACTTATGTAAATAGAGAACTCCCCAAATGGTCTACTTGGAAGGAACTTGGCCATTTCTTACCCGACTTTGATGAAATTCATCATGCACGATGGAAATGGGATTCTAAAATAATTTTTAGATAAAGTTCTTGAATATGGCCAATTAGAAGGAAACTTGGCCAATTTTAATCCGATTTTGATGAAATTCAACATTAGCGAAGGAAATGGAATTCTAAAATGATTTTTAGTAATGTTCTGGATTTTGGCCAATTATTAGGAAGGAATTTGGCCATCTCATATCCGATTTTGAGAATTTCAGGTACTTTGCCATTTCTTATCCGATTTTAATGAAATTTAGAATGTACCATGAAAATGGGAGTCTAAAATGATTTTTCGATAATGTTCTGGAATATGGCCAATTAGGAAAACTTGGCCATTTCTTATCCGATTTTGATTAAATTCAGCTTTTACGACGGAAATAGGATTCTAAATTGATTTTTAAATAAAGTACTGGAATTTCTCCATTTCTTATCCGATTTTGATGAAATTCAGGTACTTGGCCATTTCTTAGCCGATTTTGATGAAATTCAGGTACTTGGCCATTTCTTAGCCGATTGTGATGAAATTCAAGTACTTGGCCATTTCTTATCCAATTTTGATGAAATTCCGAATGTACGAGGGAAATTGGATTCTAAAGTGATTTCCAGATAAAGTTCTGGAATATGGCCAATTAGGAATGACCATGGCCATTTCATATACGATTGTACGATAGAAATGGGATTCTAAAACGATTTTAAGATAAAGTTCTGGAATTTAGCCAATTAAGAACGCTTTTGGACATTTCAAATCTAGAATATACGATGGAAAAGGGATTCCAAAATGAATTAGATAAATTTCGGTAATATGGCCAATTAGGAAGGAACTTGGCCATTTCTTATCCGATTTTGATGAAATTCAGCTTTTACGAAGGAAATGGGATTCTAAAATGATTTTTAAATAAAGTTTCGGAATTTGGCCAATTAGGAAGGAATTTGGCCATTTCTTATCCGATTTTGATGAAATTCAGGTACTTGGCCATTTCTTATCCGATTTTGATAAAATTTAGAATGTACGATGGAAATGGGATTCTAAAATAATTTTTATATAAAGTTCTGAAATATGGCCAGGCCAGTAAGAAAGGAAGTGCTTGGCCGTTTTTTATCCGATTTTGATGAAATTCTGCATGGGATTCTACAATGATTTTTACATAAAGCTCTGGAATGTGGCCATAGGAGGAACTTGGCCATTCTTATCCGATTTTGATAAAATTCAGCAAGTACGATGAAAATGCGATTCTAAATTTTTTTTAGATAATGTTCTGGAATATAACCAATTAGGAAGAAACTTGGCCATTCCCTATCCGATTTTGATGGAATTCAGCTTTTACGAAGGAAATGGGATTCTAACATGATTTTTAGATAAAGTTCTGGAATGTGGCCAATTAGGAAGGAACTTGGCCATTTCTTATCCTATTTTATGAAATTCCGCATGTTCGATCATGGAAATAGGATTCTAAAATGATTTTCAGATAAAGTTCTTGAATAAGCGATTTGACCATTTCTTATCCGATTTGAATGAAATTCTGCGTGTACGATGGAGATGGAATTCTAAAATTATTTTAAGTTCTGGAGTTTGACAGACTAGGAAGGCTTTTGGCCATTTCTTATCTGATTTTGATTAAATTCATGTCGAATTTTATCTAATCGTTTCAGGAATTGGCAAGAAATATGATCAATTGTGCATCGCAGCAGGTACATTTCGATCATTCGATGGTTTGAGATTTTATATTTCCGAATATAATCGCCAAGGGCATTAAGCAAATGATGAAAGGGTTTTTACAAAAAACATCGTTTACACAGAAGTTCTGAATCATTAAATTCATTTTCAAACTATTTTAAGTTCAGTAGATAATATTTAATTTGTTAACTTCTCAGTTATTTTTGATTTAGTGAAAAATATATGAAAGAATATAAGGCACGTATTTTTTATTTCATTTTTTATTTTGTATATTTTTCATTTAAATTTTATATCATTCGAATAAGATAGACAAAATAACTGTGAAGCCTTGGGGAAACCTGGTCAGTACGGCAATAAAAAAACCCAAGGATACCCAAGTAACAATTTGATAGGTAAATTGTCCTAGATAGCAAAAACAAAGCTGTTACAACGTCGAGAAATCCGAAAAATTACACAAATTAGTTATAAATGTTAAATAGATATTCACTAAGTTTTTAAAACGTTGTGGCAGTGAAGCAAAATGCTAATTAGCTTAAGTAGGTATATAACACATTTCAGCAGGGATTTTGTTATACGCCATAAAGCAAAAAAGTCGGGAAAGAAGCAATTTTGCTATTGTAGTCATCTAAACAAGTATGCCAGCTATAATACTTTATTTACTTTTTGGTGTAATTTTCAAGCATATTTGCATTTAATCAAAATTACCGTTAAAATAACAAAATAGTTAGAAAACAAGGCTAAAAGAAATTTATAAGTAATTTCGGAGGTGAAAAAGGGTTTTTTCGGTTATGATTATTTAGGGATACAAAAAGCAAATATCATGTGCAGCATAATTTTGCCCTTTAAAATCAAATAGGTCGAATGTAATGGCGAACAAAGATTTATATTAATTATTTCCAAACAATAAAAAAATATAAAACCAACAAACATTTTATTCATAGATCAACAATATTGTTATAAATATTTATGTTTACATATTATTTCCGGCATTTCAATAACAACATCATTTGATTTTCAGTGCGATCCTCAGTTTCGGACAATTGTACGTGGAATTCATCTTCGATGTTATGATCGTCGTCTCTTGTAAATAGTGATGTGGTATCTTGCAAATGAGTGTTGTTAATTGCTCTGTTTGAAGAGGCATCTTGCAGTTGACTAGTACCAGTTGATGCGGTTGGGTGTAACGTAACAGTAAGATTTGGTGGTTTTTCCATTGTTTTTTTGTGACTGTCGATTACATCGTGCACCGAAGGAATATTTGATACATTTAAATTTAAAAAAAAAACATTAAAAAATTAACAAAATACTTTAATATTACAACTTACTACGTAATGCATTTACTTTTCTGAATTCCTTTTCATCTCAGCGGCCTTCTTCGGAAGTGGCGGAAGCGTGTCGGTTCTAAACACCATGAATTATCGGGCTTTTTGCTCTGCAATCCTTGATATTTGATGAATTGTTTGGTGTCCGGTGGATAATGAACGATACCATTATCTTCATCTCCTTCATACCAGCATGTCGGACACAAAAACTATTCCTTCTTGCTTACAGTTTCGAGAATACAGAAAACCTAATAATCATAACAAAACTATTAAATAATACTCCTATAATATTAAATAAACTTAAAATCACCAGAAAAAATTATTTCATAGCAACCACTTACCATTATTAAAGATAAAATATACTGCCTCAGTAATTACTGCGTTAATCTGACAATACTGTTGAATAAGAAATTACAGAAATCCAACTTGGTATATCAATTGGTTTCCAAAACAAAAAACTGCTTAACTCAAAGCAAAATTACTTACCTAACTACGAAACTGCATAACACACAGCGAAATTTATATGAGTAAACTAAATTTGGTAAAAAAGGAAATCTGCTTAACTCAAAGTAAAATTGTTTAACACAGAGCAAAATTACTTAGCACACCGCAGAATCTATATGTGTACTATATGTAAATTTATAACTAAAACAATATTGTTAACCCTATAGCAGGTATTTCCGCTTTAAGACGGAGCACAGAAAACATGATAAATACTTAGAAAATTATTATTTTCTCTTGTAGAACGTCAACGGTTATTATTAGCGTAATTCAAACGCTTCAGTTAAATATTTATGTGAACAAAATTGGGCGGATAAATATTTAATTGTCGCATTACAATGTTCAAGTTTACAAGAAATATTTAATAAGAGTGTAGAAAGATAGAACAGAAAAGCCTTTTGCGTTTGTTTATTATCCGAGAATCGGATCGCAATCTGTTTCGTTTTTTCATTCAAAATTTTTGTTTAGATTGTACAGATTAATATAAACTTAACTGCAAAATGGCCGACGTGTCTGATGATTGTCTAATTAAAATTGTTAACTGTAAATTTAATATATGATAACTTTAATTTATTTAATCCCGTATAATTAAATCGGAGAAAGAACTTTTTTAGATGACAATCGCTCCTGTTTCTCCGATCTGAAGGCAAAATTATATCTAAAATTTAACAAATAGTTGAGTTCCTTTCCTATTGGCTATATTCCACAACTTTATAAAAGCGATGTAAGCTGACAAAGCGAGGCAATAGTAAAATAGTTTGCATCAAAACAGAAAAATGTATCTCGCCTATTTAACGCAAGTGTGCCAGTAAATTTTAAAATTCTTCATTTGCAATTTAGAGATATGTATAAGCAAAATTATCTCACATCGAATAGCTTAGCTTTGCTGAAAGGCGCAACGGACCCTTCTTGTCTTTCTGAAATATTAATATGTATTCGAGAGACCAAATATTATTTGACTGGCGGTTGGTGCTTAAGTTTAACCGGGAATTTCAATTAGTGATGGGTTTTTTATTATACATATAATGTGTGTTAATATAGTAATATCAATATGTTAGTAATTTTTACCTGAGACAATTTTCGAATTTTTCACATTAAAATTGCCCTACCATAATTTTCCCAGTCAAAAAATTGCCTGCTAGAGGGTTAAAGTAAATAATATTCCATGCAAAGTAAAACAGCTAAAACGCTTAACACAAAACTATAATGTTTTATGATCAGTGATTTTCTCATACAAAAGCTAATTAGTTACTTAAAATATTTATATTTTGGTTGCTTTTTCGTAAGTTCGTAAGACACTTTAGCTGTAATAATATTTAATTTAGGACAAATAATTAAAATGGTTATCTATTAAGCTATTTAGCTGTTACATATATTAAAACCATCTTTTAATTTAGTTTTTCTTCTCATAAAAATGGCTGCATCATTTATCTGGTTAAAAACTTCGACAAAAATAACTTTATCACATGCAAATATTAAAAAAATGCCAATCTTAAGCTTTTGGATGATTACTAGAAGCTTTTTAAAACATTTGGGTTTATTTTCAGCAAAAATACATTTTTCGAAAAAAATTTTGATTTTGATTTTATTTTTAATATCAACTATTTTTAGGTCGCGTTTTCCTTTTCTAACCTACTTTTTCAAACTGGTCGATTAAATTTGTTTCCCGTGCATTTTTACGATTAAAAATCACAAGCAAAGTCATGTATTCCCTGTCAATATTTCATAAAATATTTGTGACATTTATTATTGAAGTACAGAAAACATCATTAAAATGACATCATTAAAATTGTAGATGTAATTATAGAAATATATATTTTACCTATAATTTAGCAATAAATTGTTATTGTTACAATAATTTTCAAAATAATAGCTCTTTAGTTATTTCTGACTGTTTTGCTATTTTGAAACCGATTTCCTTAACTAACTATATTGCTTTCAAACCAGCAAAAGTACATCTAAAATGTGTTTGCTATTATAACATTGATTTTTATTATGTAATTATTTTGCGTTAAGCACAGCGAAACTGCAAATACAATTTTTTTGCTATTTGGGAACCTATATTATTAAATAAATCAAACTGATGTCTCAAAAGTAATTTACCATTTATTACGAGTTTGCTGTTTGACGTTGCTATAACATATCGGCAAGCAAACTACGATTACCATTTTTGCTGCTATTACGTCGACAAACCAACAAACTAACGTTTTTAGTTATTTTTTAACAAGTTATTATAACTAAATTGCTGTGAATTTTAGATAGCGCAACGTTTTGACAACTCCAAATTGTTACTTGGGTATTTACGTTTATTTGATTGAATAATAACATGAAAAACTGACAAAGAATTGTATCAAAAAACAAATACGAATACAAACTATAATTGTGTTTTTTTTTCAACTGTTAATAACTTTTAATTTTAAATTTCACACATAGGTATTGCAGGGAATTAAGGCAAAGAATACACGCTAATGACGTATTTGTACACGCAAAATTCAAAACAATTATATGCAATGATTATAGAGGTATACTCTTTGATAAAAGAACCTCAATAACTCTCAAACTTAAAAATTTGATGAATTACGGTCGAATATGGTCGACTGGGCGACCACTAGTAATTATTAAGAGACATACATTTTTCAAAACTGCTCCAATCTCTATGAATATTAGAATTTCAAAATATCGTCAAAGCGTAGTTTGGGGGTGATAGCATTCATCCTCTGTGGTATATACAATGAATTAAAATAGAAATCTAATGGGGTCCCAAACCCAATAGAAATCTAATGGGGTCTTCTAGCAGTTAAATTTGAGTTCTTGGGGATTTTTTTCTAAATTCTCTGCAAATAATAGCACTTATGCTACATGCCTCAGGTCGGTTTTTTGACTAAATTTTCACCTTTTCAGTTCAAAACTACATTACGGTATCCACCACCGGAGAGCTAACGAAAAGATTCCTTGCTTACTTTTCAATTTAGTTATCATTTTTATAGTGAGTTACTTGGATTATGCGTTAATATGTAAAATTTAAATTAGCACCACGAGTGTCAATTTCGCTGAGGAGGATAATGGAGGATAATCAGTAGGTGTTGAATCCAATTCCTCCAACGTTATTATTGAAAATTATTTTTATCGCAATTCAAGTATATCTTATAAGAAAATATTTCGCTTGCTACGGAGCAAGATTCCTTTTTTACAGCGTTTTTAGAATATTCGTTTAAAGCCTGTGTCCATCTAGCCAAATGCACTAAACATTACAAAAATAAATTCATGGAGTAGTAATCTTCACGAATTGTATTTTTTTTAAATATTGCGATTTTTATCTGCATTCGTATAGGCCTTATATGATGAGTGTGGTTTTGCATTATTGCTAAAAAGCAATAATAACAATAATAAAACAGTTTTTACAAGTTTTCATATCTTTATGAAAGAAGAGCAGCCAACATCGTCGACAGTCATCTCTACAGACTCTAAAGAGAGTGGCTGTCCTTTAATTTTTTCTTTCGTATGTATCATTCGAATCAAATTCATGATTTCGCGATTTTATAAAATCTTATATTCTATATCATCGTCGGGTTTAGGACTAAATTTCACAATCATGATTGGCCCCTCGAATATCTTTACTCAGTTAACTTTTCATCAGCGTTCAACTGACACACCCAAATGATTAACACTGTACTGTTTATTATTTAATCGAACAACGATTATCAAAAGAATGTTTGCAAGTGAAAACTATAAAAAAAATTTAAGTCAGGAATTATCAAAACAACTGGCTAACATCTTAAAGCTTCACCCTTTGGGAGGATTTTTAATATTAAACTTGTTCAGAAACGGTACAAAGTAACACCACTTAATGATTAAACTACAAAAATTTCATTAACTTTACCAATTTAATTGAAAAATATATGACGTGAATAGATGATATGATTGTATTCGCTATCGAACACTTCTTCATTTCAATAAATTCCGCTTCCAAACTCAAATTGTTGGCGAATTTATTTTACCCTGGCTTGGTGTTGTTTGGTTTCTTTTTTTCTTTAATGGTAGCTGCCTTATTTTATGTTTAGTTGTTTTGTTTTGTCTGGAATGCCGAAATTCGCTTTTTTCGTTTCTCTTTTGTTCATGTTGCGAGGTTTTCGGGTGGCTATGTGGCAATGCCTATAATCTGAATATCGATAATATAAGAAAAGCGGTGGTGTGAAGTTTATGACGAATTGACAAAAAACCTTACAACAGCCAAAAGTGTAGCAACCAATATAACATTTTTAGATAAATTTGATAAAAATAATGATCTTGTTGTTTGTTATCTGGATATGCCGTGGTGTTCAGTAGGATTTAATGAATAGTTGTGCCAAACGATATTTTTGCGCGACCCTCAGGGGCTGAGATTTTTATTTTAACAAATTTTCCTATATCAAACAAAGGTGTATGTATGTAGGTGGAGTTTGATGACCATTGACAGGTAATCGCAGATCTGAACTATGCCTTGGTGTTCAGTAGGATTTCATGAATAAGTTGTCACAACTATTCATGAAAAATTAAATTAAAAACAATGACAAGCTAACCGAAACACAAACAAATGATTTCTACTGCCCAGAGTTTTTCATTTTTAGTATTCAGCGCTATTTTGCTTATCTGCCGCTTTGGAGTTTATGTTTTTCTAAATATTTGAAAATAGAAGGTCGTTTGTTTAATTCCAACGTTGAATTATGGTTCATTGACGTCAAGCATATTTATATTAATAGAAAATTCTTGAAAATTGGAAGATTTGTGTCAATATTAAAATGAACGCCTAGTCAATTCCATAGAAGTTACCAATGTTCTTAAACCGACACCAAAGTCGAACAGAAAGCAATATTTAGAAGATAATTATTCCGAGGAAGATCCAGACAGTTTACAAAATTCTGAGAAATGGAACAAAACACACAAAACAAACACATCGGCAAACGTGTTATAGAGAGATATTCCAAAGAGGAATTATTCAAATTCGTAAATAGTGAACATGAATCGGAAAATTCGCTATTGACCAGCCCCCTTTTGCCGAATGGTTTTTCATATAAAAATAATAATAACATTTCAATTAATATTTATTCTACTTGTGGGTTTAACTCGTTATCGCAAATCATTTGCATGGTATTTACGAGGATTACGAGCAAGTAAAGAACAAATCTGTCGATGCTGAATTTATCCATTTCATCAACAATTTTTTGAATAATGGACCTAGCCGTTCAACAAAAAACAAGCGTAGTGATTTGTTAATAAAATGTTTTAATATAACACAGGGTTCTATCAATATTGAGCTTAATTGTGTTTGCAATATATCTAGATAATATTGAATATTTTATGAAACGCTCAATAATATTAAATTATAAGTGTCCAAAATGTTTAAGACAACATCAGAAAGACAACTTTTACATCCCAATCGATTATGTCAATTTCAAAGGAAAGGACTTAAAATAAATTGAAAATGTCTTCCATTTTTATGGAGGAAAGTGCAACAATTTGAAATTCCGACAGGCGGGTCGGGTTCGCCATTAAAGATGCGCAACCCCTAAATTTGAATACCAATAATATAATATTCAGATTAATGAAATTCAGGCAGAATTAAATTTTGGCTCGACTAAACTGGTGTTGGTTGGAATCATTCATTACCAACCTGCACAATCCAGAAAATCCCAAGTGCACTATACCGCCTACATAAAAAGAAAATCAGGATCATGGTAAATACATGCCGCTTTATCCGAATCTGTCATTGAAAACAACGCAAGAGCGACGGTTAACCCAGTAGCTCTAATATATGTCAACAATTTGTTGTAAACACTTCACCGCTATTATTGCTATTCACAAATTTTAACTGAATAAAGACAATTCACTCTCTACTAAATATGTAGTAGTAGTAAGATTACATTTCCAAATTTAATTGAAGGCACTTTACAACTCGCGAATTACCAGCCAGAAATTTCTTTGAATTTATTTATTTAACTCAATATGGAAATTTGTTAAAATAAAAATCTCAGCCCCTCAGTATCGCGTAAAAATATCGTTAAGTACAAATATTTATGAAATCCTACTGAACACCATAATGTAGTCAGATCTGTGTACCTACTTCTAAGAATAATTGTTAATGGCCATCAAACTTTACCTACACTTTTTAGTGTATATGCTGTTGTCAGATTTTGGATTTTTTGTTAGAAACTTCATTTTAGTAGAAAAACAAATAAATTTACGAATTTTCTGAAATTTAATAATTAAATTAATTTTAAAAACTTCAAAACCTCTTAAAGAGTGAAAAATTTTAAAAATTTGAACAGTTGCTTGAATTTTAAATATTTAAAGTCCTACATAATCAGAATTTCGATCATTTAAGACTTAAAAAAAAAGAGTCAGAATTTTCAGAAGTTTGAGAATTTAATTAATTTCGGTCAAACTTATTGATTGATTGATTCGAAGAAATTGTTGGATTCAAATAGTTTTATTATTCTTAGAATTGAAAAATTTGTCACTTAGAATTGAACAGTTTTTAATTTAGAATATTAAACAAATCATATTTAAAAGATTGTAACAAATTCTAAAAACATCAGCAAACACTTCAATTGTAAAAAACGTAAATCCTGCAGATAGTCGGAATATCGATAATATATCGATGGCTTAATATGAATAAGGCGTAACATCAAAATTTTTTAAATTGAGTTTTTGATTTTCTAACGCCTCTGGTTGATTTACACAATAAAAAATAACATTAAAATTAATTATAGTTTATCCAAATAACACCTATTTTTATTTATATCAACATTATTTATTATTTGTAAGCCTCATTTTTACCAAAATATTAAGTTTTTTCGTCCACCTGTAAAATTTTGAAAATGCGACTTACGCCCTATTCACATTAAGGCATCGATATATAAGAATATGATAGGAAATTTAAGAATTGCAAAAAAAAATAAAAAATTTCGAAATTAAGAATTTAATTAATTTTAAAAATTTCAACATATGTGTACTCTTAAATTTTTTAAAATGTACAGTAATAAATAATTAGAATATCGATAATTTAAGAATTTCAAAAAAAATTAAAATTTTTCAGAAATTTGAGAATTTAAACTAAGTTTCAAGACGTTGAAGAACCTGATGATAATAAATGGTTATGATCATAAATTTCAAGAAATTAAAGGATTTAAAAAATTGTATAATTCATAGGAATTGGAAAATATTTAGAATTTCATTAAGTTTATAAATTTTGAATTTGTTTTAAGAATTTCAAAATTTTAAGAGTGTCACGAGAATAAATATTTAAGGAGTTGAACAAATTCAAAAAAATTAAGGAATTTATAATAACAACTAATTTAAAGAATTTTGACAAAGTTTAAAAATTTCAATAAAAGCTTGACCTTTAAAAATTCTCAATCTTAGATAATCTGAATATCATCAAATATATACATATACATATGTATCGATAATATAAGAAAATCAAAAAAAAAAATCAGAATTTTCCGAAATTTAAGAATTAGATTAATTTTTACAGGTCGAAACCATTTAAACATTGATTTAAAGAAAAAAATTGAAAATTTAAATTTGTTTGCAAAATTTGAAAAATTTCAACAATTGCTTGAATTTTAAATATTTAAAGATTTAGGAACCCACTCCAACCAGAATGTTGATTAGTTAAGAATTTCAAAATAAAAAAAAAAAAATTGAAGTTGAAGAGTTTTAATTATTTTCAAGAGGCTCAAAAACCTTATGATAATCTTATGGCAACAAATTTCAAGAACTCGATGGATTCGATTTTAATTTTATAATTTTAATAGTTGGAAATTATTTAGAATGTCAATATTTGAGATAACTAATTTATAAAATTAATTTGTGGCAATGAATTTATACTGCAAATAACAGAGCAAGGTGCCCAAAATTTTGTTTAACATAAAATAATCATAAATTATCAAATTTAAGAAAGTTATTGTTAGTTTTAGTTATAGTTAGTTATAGTTATATATATATATATATAGTTTTAGTATTTAGTTGTTTAATTATTTTTAATTAGTCGGTTTTAGTGGCTGCAAAATATTGTTTTGGCTTACAGTCGTTGGCCAAAAAACTTGCGCGCCTATTGAAACCACATATGTAAATATTTGTTTTAAAAGTCGATTACACTGTTTAAAATTAAAAAAAATATGTGCAGTTTTCTGGCTAGAGTAGTATAAGATTGTTGCCCAGTTTCAATGACAGCGGTTGCGGCAGATTTTACTTTGTCGCTGATGTCTTTTCCACCCATTTTTTCAAAAACATAGAATTTGGTAATGTTATACAAAATTTCAATTTGACACCAATGTACGTAAGATAAAAATTTTAAACTTACCTCAAAATATTGCAAATTATCACGTAAACAAAACACAAAAAAAAACGAATTTTTTTATATAAACAGATTTTTAATGGTTCACATTTACACTCTACACTTTTAAATAAGAACGAGTCATACCCCGATCTCTGTAAAAAAAAATCACGTGTAGACACGCTCAAGCGATCGGGCATTTAACACACGTATAAACAAGAGCGCGAAGATAGTAAATATAAAGAAAAGTTGAAGCAAACTTAAAGAAGAAGGGAAAACAAAATGTAATTTTATTTAAAAACGTTAAAATGATGGAGTCGCGCAAAATTTTTGGCTCACGATTGTAAGTGTGTGGTCAACAATAAAAATTCGTTTTCTTTATGTTTTGTTTACGTGATATTTCGTCATATTTTGAGGTGAATTTAAAATTTTTATCTTACGTACAGTGGTGTTAAAGTGAAATTTTGTGTAACATTACCAAATTCTATGATTTTTAAAAAATGGGTGGAAAGGACATCAGCGACAAAGTAAAATCTGCCATAACCGCAGTCATTGAAACTGGGCAACAATCTTATACTACTCTAGCCAGAAAACTGCACATATTTTTTTTAATTTTAAACAGTGTTATCGACTTTTAAAACAAATATTTATGTGGTTTCAATAGGCGCGCAAGTTTTTTGGCCAACGACTGTATATTGCAAAAAGGAATAAAATTTAGATAATCAGAATATTGATAATTTCAAGATTAAAGCATTATTTGGAAAAATTTCAAAAGAGTTGGCCAAAATAATAGATGCTACTAATTCTCATCCTTTCTATATGCTGATTATCTGAATAAGTTTAATGTTATAACGCCAGGTCAATTCCTATTTTCGTTATTCTTTTGGGTGCTCTTTTAAATAAAAAATGATGTAAATTGTTAATTAGTTACTGATCAAAGGGCCCCTGTCATATTGTATTGTGGCATAGAATCCTTACAAATGGCACTTTACAAATGTTTGTTATGATCCTTTTGGTAAAAAGGGTCAACAATTAGCTTCATAATAGAATTGTTCTTATTGTTTTAAATCGATTTCGGCCAGATCGATTCTTTTTATACAATTTTTTTGGTAAATCTATCTTTCTAATTGCTATCTGAATCGATTGAAAAAGTCGATCTTGATGGTGTTTCCTCCCATGTGTGTTTACAATTATTGCTTAAGTTCGTTTCATCATTTCGTCTTTAAAAGCACAAACCAAATATAGACCATTCCTATTAAAACTATCACAAGTGCGCTTGCCATAATATACAACTAAATTATACAATATTTAATAGAGAATTTTCTGTTTTATAAGGCAGTCCCGCTAATTTTGGTAATAAACTAAAAACTCAACATACTCACCACAAACCAATCAGGAAAATTTTAAACTTTATCCTTTAGTTTAGAATGTATGTGAAGTAAGCCCCAGAAAAGGTAATTTCATCCCGAAAACTTGATATGCCCCCGCTAAACTCAATATAAAAAGCTTTTCAGCATGAAAAATCATATTATAGTTTTTTCACCGTAGGGTTTGCAATTTTTTTTTTTTAATTAACAAATTGTCGAATTAGACATCGGCATTTTAAGTTTAGTCTTCATTCTCCGGCTTTCACAAAATCATTCATGCATGACAGTTCGTTTATAGGGATCCTCGTTCATACAAGCATTAAGATGGAGCGCCCAAGCCAATGGGATCCATTTCACTCACGACAAAGCCCGTTTAAAGGGATCTTCTTTCACTTCGAAGAGGAACGAAACATCTGGTTTGCTAGTAATGATTTGATGGTTTTGTCGAAATTTCATGTCGCTTAATTAATAATTAATAGTAAATAATTAATAATTAAAAAACGTCCTTGTGCCATGCAAAATTCGTCGATTTGTTAATTTTCAAAATTTCTTTGCAAGAGCCCTACGTTGAATTTTTACGTATTTGAGCGAAACCAAAGAAAATCCCTCATATTTCAAAATTTTATATGTTTGCTCACAGCGGTTGATAGATATACATAGGAATAAGACATTTGCTTATGTGGGCCAATGATTATTATTTTGTCTTAATTGTGGCGACGATATGAATGAATGTTGATGGATAAGTATTAAACATATCAAGTTTTTTTTGGTAATATACGCCACGATATACCTGAATAGCACGATATGGCGATAGCCACATATTTTTGTAAATCATCATATCGACCCCATTTGTCATTGCGTTTACAATAGCTGATCAAATTTTCAAAAGCACAAGTGTTTGAATAGTAGTCATAAGTCTTAGTTCCATTTTGTAATACAGGTATTGAATTACTAGGTAATTTGTTTTCATTTTAAGTGGCCGTTTTGATGTGCTGTGCATTTCCCTACTACTAAATATTTTCATATATCTTTTAGGTACGGTATCATAACTTTGTGTCATGTATATTGATGCAAAGATCTCCTTACTTATTTTACAATTAGCTGGATATTTAGAG
Organism: Tipula helvola; assembly: GCA_963556165.1. Classification (NCBI taxonomy): domain Eukaryota; kingdom Metazoa; phylum Arthropoda; class Insecta; order Diptera; family Tipulidae; genus Tipula; species Tipula helvola. The sequence goes on along the minus strand of OY744483.1, from coordinate 35,615,528 downwards.
AAATGTGAATCTATATCTTGCCCCATTGTATGTGTTAAATGATAACAACCAAAATAAATTTTTACAACAGGTTCTTTGGAATTATAACACGGGCAATTATGAATCCATATATGAGTTGCAGTTAAATATTCGATAATGTCCTATCGGTAAATGCACTGAATATAGTTAGTGTGAAGTTTATGACAAATTGACAAAAAACCTTACAACAGCAAAAAAGTGTAAAAGCAAGTATTACACTTTTAGCACGATCTACTAAGAAGATGATATCACATATTTTGTCATTTTTTGTCAAAATAGTGTAGCTTACACATATTAATTGGAAAAAAGATTAATTTTATATTCACAAATTCTGGAAACTAAATAACTGTGGTGAGTTGTGTTATAGCTCGAACATTATATTAAATTGTTACGCAGAAAACTGTTTTTAGTATAATATAATTAAAATTAATTTTTTTTGTTAAATTTTATAAATCATTAAAATTTAAAACTAAATATTTCAGCCGATTGCAAAAGTAAATTGAAACATTTCTTAACCAATGAAAGACCATCGTACAGATTGTTCCCTGGACCTGAGTATGCCACCACATTGGTAGGTAATTAATGGAAAAAAGAAAGTGATCGTCATATTAACGCGACCCTCAATAAACCGGTGGTTGATTTTAAAATAAGACATACACTAAAATTTACTAACCGGTGGTCGATTTTAAAATAAGACATTCACTAAAATTTGTATAGTGTATTTTCAAACGCCAATGACAGGCCGTCTAGAGAATTTAAAAGATTTTGAAATTGAAGAAGCCGACAAGGATTTTGTTCTTTACTATACCAAATAGCATGAATTCACAGATTTCCGTATACTCTTCCAAACGTTTCGTTCTCAAGCCTTCACATAATCATTCATGCGGAAGAGCCCGTTTATAGGGATCCTCGTTCATACAACCATTCGTATGGAGCGCCCAAGCCAATGGGATCCATTTCACTCACTACGGAGAGCCCGTTTATAGGGATCCCATTTCCATGGAATAGCTCGGTTGTGTCCCGAAGTGTAGCTATATTTCTTTGAAGGATGCATGATGGGGTAATTTGTAGTATACACATGGAATATTCCGTGGAATAAATTACGATTAACTAACCCATTTATATATCCACAAGTTTTCTTTAAATTATTATGGCCACAGTATGTTCTTATTGATAAATGATTTTTTGAAAAGTCATAGCCCTTTATTTTTATTAGGCACCCTATTTTTGTTAGATACTCGGTTATAATAGATCTGGGTTATTCCATATGAAATCGTATATGAGTTGGACGCGATGTCTCAAAAATTGCTCAAACTATATTTATTCGTATTATACAGTTTTGTTTTCACACCATTGGATTTTATCCATTTTTAGTTTTGTTTTCTCTCTTTCACTCTCGAGTTTACACTCGCTCAAAGTTTTCTCATTTTCAAGGAGTTTTGGGTATATGTAACACGTTTTTGATCATATGAGCCGTTAATTTTGAAAGTGGTGCAAGTCCATTTTTCAAAAAATTTAAGTTAATGATAACAATAGACAAATAAAAGTATAATCTTTCTAACGGTGAACAATTTATACTCAAAATAAAAAAAAAAGAATCCCTAATACTTGTTAAAAAAATAAGAAAATTCAAAATCCCGTATATTTTTGCATTTATTGTTTCTCCATTCCTTTATTTTCTCGTTTCAACAAAATGTGGACTTGCCCCACTTTCAAAATAAACGGCTCATACATTCGGAACGTGTTGACCGATTTTGGTTTTCTCAACGGTTTTTCACAACAAGAACAATATGTAAAATTATGAAATAATTAGTTTTTAATAATTTTCAATTTTGGAATTTTGATGATTTTTTGAATCTGAATTTCTTAGTAACTCGATAACAAAAAAGGTATTTTTTTTTTAAATTAACGTTAAATCACTGAGGCTATGAAGGTCAGAAACCTGTCACAACTTAACAAAGAAAATTACGTTTGTGGTGCATGTCGCAAGCGGATATCCGACGAGGCCACTAAATAAGATTCAGAGACAACTAGCAGTAATACCACACCAGAAGAAACAGATATGGAATCAGCTGATATCGTCCAAATTAAAGAAAATGAAGCTATATTACAGGCTAACCAAGTTATAGGAGCCTATGGATTAAGTCCATTAAATAAAAGAAAATTGCGGAGCGAAACATATGGAGAGGAAACAATTCGGATGGTATCTTCAATTTTAAGTAATAGTACATACAATTCAAATTTTAAATGCAAGCATCGAAAGTTTCTCTGGCATCAGTTTCATTGAAAACAAATTGCATTCGAAAAGGAAACAAATTAAAGGCAAAGGATATACTTGCTAACTACATTGCCAGCTAGTTGGAGTGAAAAGCGCATACTAAAAGAATTTAAAGTAAGCAGATACACAAGCAGGCAAGTGAAACAACTGGTTGCTACCAAAGGACATTATAGTTACCCAGATCCTATTAAGAGTAATCTATTATCAGACGATGTAAAAAGCAGAATTTTGGAATATTATTATGACAGTGAAGTAAGCTGAATATTATCTGCCATGAAAGATACAGTGAGCGTTCGTGAAGGCACAGTAAAAGTTAAAAAAACTAAGAGATTAATGATCCTGAACTTAAAGGAAGCATACCATAAATGCAAACAACAAAATTTTCAAAATTTGCAATGGAACGACCAAAAAAACGCGTTTTGCCAGGTGCTTCAGGGACACACTCAGTTTGTGTTTGTATTTCACATCAAAATTCAAATTTAATGTATTCAGCTGTCTCCAATTTCGTACAACCAAAGATATTGAAGAAGTTTTAAAATATATTATGTACAATGATGAAATTAGACACAAGAAGATCGTTGCAGTCTCGAAGAGATCATAAAGTCAACGGAAAAATTTCTTGGACTTCTGAAAGGATTGTTGGGTTTCACTGTAAGCGACAATCCGAATATCTTCGAGAAAGAAAGGAAAGCGTTTGCCAGGGTGAATACATTATTATTTGTGATTTTACTGAAAACTATTTGTTTCTAACAGAAGAAGAAGAACAACCAAGTCACTGGAATAACCAGCAAGTAACAATATTTCCGATGGTTGTTTATTATAAGAAGAACGATGAGCTAAAACACGTGTCATTTGCAATAACATCGGAGGATCTTAAACATACTACAAATCATGTATACCTTTTCCAGATGAAGCTGATAAATTTTCTCAATAATAATAGTGAGATCTATCCTGAGCCTACAAAATTTACTTAGTTGTCTGATGGATTACCAGCACAATTCAAAAATAAAAAAAAATTCATTAACATTTGCTATCGCAACGTGAACTTCAATATAAAAGCAGAACGGATCTTTTTTGCTTCAGCTCATGGAAAAGTAGCAGCTAATGGAGTTGGTGGAACTATTCAAAGACTAGCACAAGCGGAACCCTTGAGGACGTTAAACAGAGCTCGTTTCTCCAATGCTTGTTGACAACATCAATGTCATAAATTTTGCATATGCGTCCATTGAAGAACATAAAATATTGAAAGCAGATTGCGTTCACGGTTTAATAATATAAATGTTTTCCATGGAACGCAAAAAATAGATCATGATTGTAATTCCGAGGGATAATGAACCCCACCCCCATATTCAAAATGTAATGAAAGTCATTTTAAAATACATTGTTTAAAATAAAAGTTTTGTGATTAATATAGTTTAACACACAACTACAAACTTGTATTCTTTATTCTAGTGCTAAGCTGAATTTTTCACAGATTAAAGTGTCATTATTAGCAAGTGAATTAACATTAATTTAAAAAATTTTAAAAATAATATTTTTTTTGTTATCGAGATACTAAGAAATACAAATTCAAAAAATCACCAAAATGTTAAATTATTAAAAACTAATTATTTCATAATTTTACAAATTCTTGTAGCTGTGAAAAACCGTTGAGAAAACTAAAATCGGTCAAACCGTTCCGAAAATATGTTCAAAAACGTATTACATATACCGTTAAAATTCCTTGAAAATGAGAAAAACTTTCAGAGAGTGTAAACTCGAGAGTGCAAGAGACGAAAAAAATGTTTTCTTCAAATTTTTTTTTTGTTTACTTATAAATATAGTTTGAACAATTTTAGAGACATCGTGTCTAACTCATGTACGATTTCATATGGTATAACCCATCCACACAAATAGGAAATTAGTTCCCGCTTGTCTAGCAAAAAGATTTGTTTCCAAATATTATCTGAAATATTGAAGGTAAAATTACATTTTCTTTCACAATTTTTCAGTTTTCCGGAATTTTTTTTTCTCTGGAATTAAACCTGTTCTCTTACAAATAATATTAGTTTCAATATCTCTTTGATCACATTCATGCAAATTAAGAGTCACAGGATTGTCAATTAAAATCGGTGTCTCACTGCTCAAAGATATCTCACTTAACTCAAAGTTTGCAGAAAGTCAATACCAAGACATAAATAAGGTTCAGGTTCAATTATCAGATTTACTGCAAAATCGTCAATATGCGTTTCCATGGAATTTCTATTCATTTCTTGTTTGGATGTTATTTGTATTAGGTCCTCGCTACCTTCTTTATAGTTTAAAGCAGTGTTACTTTTAATATGTCTGCGATAAACAGAATACAACTGAACTCGATTAGAAAAATTGTTCACGGCGTTAATAATTTGCATAATCGAGACATTAGCACACATTTAGAAGTGGAGAAATTAATATTCGAAAACTGCAGTTTTGCTAAAGCATATTTTACCGCTTCTACTGAAATTCCACTTCTCTTTTTTTTATAACCAATTTACAATTAGTTTTAATTTTATTTTCCATTTTAAAAATAGAATTAATAAGTGAATTATAAATAAGGGTTGTCCTAAAGAAAGTAGTGGTCAAATTTTAGATTATACGGAAAACGTAGCAAAATTATTAAATTAATTTAATGTGTCCTTTATCACACCATAATTAAATGATGGTTATCATGCCCAAAATTAAAAACCGAGGTCGAAAATAAATCAAAGAATAATTTTTAGAAATTATTTATTATCAAAAAATTTAAATGTGTCTTAGTGCGACATTCAAAATAAATTACGTTATTAAATATGTTGCCACAATTATTCAGTTGTTGGTTTTTATATACATACTCGTATTTATTTTGAAGAAGGTCAATTTAAAAAAGTTTATTTCTCAAAATCAATTACTTCAGGGGATTGGTGAAAAATGCTTGGCGGCCCAAAACCATTAAAAATATATTTTCTTGTGTTTTTAGTTTATTTAATAACGGTTAAATCAACATGTCCAATAAAACATTTTTTATTTTTTTTTATTTTCCAAACTTTTTGTTATAAAAATTTATGTAAAGCTCAACATGACGAGAGAAATGTGAAAAAAAAACTTTTAATTTTTATTGGAAATAAATCGATTTTTTTTTTCTATTTTTCCAAACGATATACACAATTCGTTTTGCAGTTCACCTCTATATACAGAACTTCGATAATTGATAACGACGGGCTGTCGCCATGAATTATAAATACAATATGACAAAAAAAAAAATTCTAATCAATTTTTTTTTGTACTTTATTTTGTTGGCTGTGTACATGCTTCTCATTTCATTTCGGTTGAAAGTTAAATATAATCTTTGGTTAAAAGAACCTTGATGTAATATCATCACACCCAAACATGAATTACATGTGATGTGAAATCAAGGAAAAATTGCTTGGAGGGAAAATACATAGAAGACCGCCTTTTCGAACATAATATGAAATTGTTATTACATTTTTTGGGTGGCTGATGAATTGAAAGCCATTCGATTTTTTTTTTTTGTGTTTAGCTTAGCACTGCTACATTACTATTTTAGGGATGGAAATTTCATTAAAGTTGATTATTCTCGAGTGGTTTATTTCATATTTATGTTTACACAAAACTAATATGGGAATGCAAAAAATGATTTCCATTATTCCGAATTATTTTCTTATGTTGTGTTTGTGGTAATAAATAATTGAATCGGGAAATACTATTAAAATTTCAGCATTAATAAAAAATTGAAGACCAATAAATGTAATGGTTTATCAATTTTTGTTGTTATAATTTATCGTATTAGATTTTGTTTAATGGATTTTTCCATAAGTGGAGTACTTATAAATATGTTATGCCCTCCTCCCCATCCAACACGCCAACATACATTATGTAAACCCATGTCATATAAATGAGTGTACATTTTTATTCGCCTAAAAGTATCAATTCGAATTCAACCATTAAGCATGAAACCGTACCAACAACAAGCCAAAAAAAAATATAAAAATGTGATTTATTACATTTGTAATCAATAACAACAAAAATACCAAAAAACACAATATTTATTACGATTATAAATCTTATGTGAAGTGCGCGCGAGAGAACAAGGAAACTAAGTGATTTTTTTTGATGTTGCACAGCATCTTTATGCGGTGCGCGGCAAATAAAAGTAAAACAAAACAAAATTTAATCATAAATATTGATCAATGACATCATGTTTAACAAATAAGTAAGCGAACAAACAACACAAGTACTCAATACAACATTACAAAAACAACATGCGCCAGAAAAGCTCACTCTACCATCCATACACACAACATTGTGATAAAAGCTTTTATATTATATTATGTTTAATAATTTGTCGAATTTATATTGAAAAACTTTTGTTATTATTTCGTAACACCTCAAGCTGATTTATTGTTTGTGTATACAGCGTGTGTAAGTTACGCAATTCATCTTCCATGCGCACAAATTTGAATGATGAAAATCCAATTTTCCGTTTTCGTTATTATGACAACATTAAAGTCGACGCACATACATACATACATAGAAACCAAAAGAAAAAAAAAAATTGAAATCGTTCTCCAAGAAAATGAAAACTTTTTTTTTTTTTTTTTGCTATACATATTAACCGTCATCAAGTGTTTTTCTTTTGTACTTGACGACGTTAAATTTATTTGGTTTTTCACAAGAATATGGTTTAAACAAACAACCGCAAAACAAAAAAAGTAACGTAACTTTTGTCATTAGCTATCTGTGGTACCAGAAAACGGTATATGAAGAGGATTAAGAGATTTTTACTCAGTGTTTGAAATTTGCTAAGATTTTTCGTAAGTGTTCTCGTACTTATGTACATATATGTATGCATATCGATTTTTTATTTCTTTTTTTGTTAAATTTAATCCGTTTAATTAAAATTAATTTTAATTTAATTTTAAACTTTGAAAGGTATTATGTACTATATGTGTATAAAATTGTGCTGCTGCGCGTTATTTGGAGTACGTTTACATTTGGAAGATGAAAAAGCAAGCAACACATAGAATATTTACTGTTATGGTATGTTGTTTGTTATTTATGGAAGATAAGAAGTTTACGAATTTTTTTTTTGTTTTGTTCTTTACTTTTGTTACGTTTTTGTTTTGTGATGGTTATTAAGATGTTTACGTTGATTTTTTTGCTATTTTATAACTTTAACTTTCGTTGAAAGGGCTCCTAAAATAATATTACTTCCATTACTTTTCGTTTGCTAATTTATTGAGGGGTTGAGGTTAACGGTTCAAAGTTTATTAGGTATATACTCCTATTATGAATATTTTTGGTGAAACATGTGCACGACAATTTATTTCCTAGCTTAATTTTTCTGCTCAATTACTTTTCAACTTTTTTAAATGCTTAAATACAATTCGTTGCGTTTTATGAATAGAATTGGACAGTTTGAGGAGTTCAATTTTAAAGCAAAAAAAAAGTCTGAATGTCTGATACCCACGGTATCTCGAGAACAGCTTGCCCAATTTGGATTTTGTTTTCCTCAATCGGCTCTCTTGGTCAAGATGGAGAATTGCAAAGCTTTTGTAACTTGTAGATCAATAGGGTCGGTACACGTTTTCGATCCACGTTGAATAATTTTTTGAAAATTCCGGTTTGAGCATTAAGATAGGCTTTGAGTTGAGAGTCGATTTAAAGGTTGAGTTGAAGTTAACTTGGGGTTGGGTTAGGGTTCAGCGAACGGTTCAGATAGGGATTTACTTGGGGGTTGGACTGTTTGGATTTAACTCACCGTGAGGAATGAGTTGGGCATTCAGTTTAGGACTAAGTTCAAGCTTGGGGTCGGATTTTACGCCAAAGGATGACCAGGCGTCCTGATTTCACCGAACTTCTGCGGGCGTCCGGTTTTACATTGTCCTGATTTTTAGTTAATATTCATTCAGATCGCAAATAATTTTATAAGGCCCAAACATTTCTTCAAAACGCGATTTATTCTATTTTAAATTAGTAACATTTACCTATATAGAACTTCTCAAATATGAAATTTCACCAAAATATGTCGACAAATGTGTGTGTGTGTGTGTTTTTTTTTAAGGAATGTAACGATGTTGGGGATAACATAGCTATCCACCACAACGGTGTGAGACTCCTACTCACTAAAACCACCTCCTGCATCCTTCCCCCCAGAACAACCGCTAGGTATTACTTCGAAAGGGAAGGAGTCTGTACTAATTGTACGATCACATCTCCCACTCAACTGAAGCGTACTAGTTACATTGCTTGACGACGATGGCGTTCCAACCGTCGCAACTCCTTAATCGTTGTTGTTGTAAAATTTGCTACAGCATTCCATGCTTCTGGGGACGCCAGCATCACTTCTACTATGTTCTCTAGGGTAATATCAAATTGATCGAGGACTCCAGCAAGCACTTCTCTATTTCTCTGGAACCGTGGGCATACAAAAAACACGTGTTCAGCATCTCCCGCGGAATCTCTACAGGATGGACAATACGGTGAATCATCATGCCCAAAACGATTAAGGTATGATCGAAAGCATCCGTGACCTGTTAAGAGCTGTTTTAGGTAAAAGCCAATCTCGCCATACTTACGGTTTATCCACGGGCCTATTTCAGGGATTAGACGTCGAGTCCAATGGCCCTTCTCCGAACGGTTCCAACGCTGTTGCCAATCGAAAAGAATATCCCCGCTGTACGTTCTTGTGTTGTTCGCTTGCACCATTGGCACACTCCCGCAAAGACGCAGGCTGCTTCGTCCGAAAGAGTTCTAAACGCACTAATCACTCTAAGTGCGCAGCTGCGATATACGGAGTTAGAACTACGACGATAGGATGGCACCTGCGGCGCTTGAGCACATATAGGGGACGCATAGAGCATTATAGATGTTACGACACCGACTAGTAATCTTCGTCGTCCTTGACTTGGCCCGCCGACATTCGGCATTATACGAGAGAGAGCCTTGCTAGCTCTGGCTGATTTCTCACTGACGTACTTTATGTGCTCCTTGAATGATAACCTTGCATCGATTTGTACCCCTAGGTACCTTAGCGAGAAAATCTTATGTGTTCCGATTCTAATGGAAATTGTCTCCAGAACCTTTCTGCTGGTTGTAAGCACCGCTTCCGTTTTTTTGTGCCTCAACCCAACTGAGTCAAGCCATTGTTGGACTATATCCACCGTGTCCCTACAAATGTTTTCCAGCTCTTCCTTGTACTTTGAAACTGCTACGATGGCGATATCATCGGCGAACCCAACTAAAGTCGCCTCCTCAGGGACCTGGAGTGTGAACACATCGTCATACATAATATTCCAATGCATTGGACCGAGTACAGATACCTGGGGGACCCCTCATGTAACTGTATACTCCTTGCACCCTTCATTTGTGCGGTACTGCAAAGTGCGGTTTTCAAAATAGATGGAGATTACCCGCTTGATGTAACAAGGCACATTCCTGATATTAAGGCCGTTCATAATATGTTCCCATTGTGCTGTGTTAAATGCATTTTTAATATCCAGCGTAACAATAGCGCTGAATTTTTTACGGCTTGCTTTTCATCTGCTGCCGCTGATGGCATCTTCTGCTAGCCTGGTAACGAGCTGAATAGCGTCAATAGTTGAGCGCTCTTTACGGAACCCAAATTGGTTATGGGCAAGGTCTCCAGATGATACGATAGCTTCTTCTAACCGGTTACCGAGCAGCCTTTCAAGCAATTTCCTCGCTCCATCTAACAGACAGATTGGGCGAAATGATGAAGGATCTTCCGAGTGCACTTTACCCTTTGGGGTCAGTATCAGCATCTGCTTCTTCCAAATATCTGGGAATGTTCCTTCTCTTAAGCAAGAGTTATACACCTCCAGGAACCCTTCAGGTTTTTCTAGAATCGCAGCCTTTAAAGTAACATTTGGTATATAGTCCGGTCCTGGCGCTTTCTTGTTGGGAATTCTCCTAGAGGCGGACATTAGTTCATCAATCGTGAATAGCGGATCTTCGTCCACTTCAATGGCACTCGAGTGAATAGTCACTGGTTTGCGAGGAAACAATGAAGATACTATATTATCCATCAAAATTGAACATGTTGGTGCTGAACCTCTTGCAAGTTTAAGCTTGGACATTACCATCTTGTAGGGCCTACCCCATGGGTTATCCTCAACCTCATCACAGAGGGATTTCCAGTATCGCCACTTGCTTTGTTTAATGGCCACCTTAAGCGCACCCCGTGCTTCCCTGTATATTTGTTGTAGGCTGGAAGAGGAACTGGTGTTTCTACCCCACTGGGAAATGCGCCTAGCACGATTGCACTTTCGCCGGAGCAATGCAATTTCCTCATTCCACCAGTAGGCCGGTGGGTGCCTCGGGTTTAACCTTCTTTTAACCCTTAAGGGACACACTATCAAAAAGTTACGTAAGAGACACACTGGGTGATTTTTACCCAGCGATACTTTGAAAGCTTATATCTCGTGATCAAATTGATCAAATTCAATCAATTTTTTTTCAATTGATAGAAAATTTTCTCAAGAACATAAAAACATAATTATGTTGCGATAAAATAAAAAGGTGCAAAAATATTTACAAAAAACTAACGGAACTTTTTTTAAAAATCGTCTTTTTTTTGAATGCTTATATTTCTATCAAAAATTAATATTTTGACACTCTGTAGGTGACCGATGAAAAGCTAACGAGTTGAACCTTAAGATGGTACTATGGGTTTATCCATCCATTGCAAAAACTATATTTTTTTTGCAAATCGAAAATAGGAGTTTTTTGAAAACAGCAAAATTGAGGTAAAATCTAAAAGTTGGCTATTTTGCGTGAAAAAATAACGTTTTTGAAATTAATAATCGATATCCCCCCTTAGAAGAGATACAGTGCGCTTATACAATAGAAGCCGAGCAGTGAGCGTCGTAAAAAAAGGTACGGGTAAAAATTACCCAGTGTCTCTAAGGTCAGAAAAACATGTTCATTTCAAAAATCTTTTTTTGTTAAATATTGCGTGTTTGTGTTAAACTTATAGGAGTATAATTTTTGTCTGTTTCATTTGAACTAAAATATGTATGTATACATAGAGGAACCTCACTATAACGGACATCGACGGGACCAAAAAAGTTGTCCATTGAAGTGAGGTGCTTGAACTGAGGATTTGTGATTTTTTTAAAGAATTATATTGGGATTCTATTTCTTATCCGATTTTAATAAAATTCAGCATTCCCAATGTAAATGGGATTCTTAAATGATAGTTAGGATGGAACTTGGCCATTTCTTATCCGATCCTGATACAATTCAGCATGTACGATGGAAATGGGATTCTAAAAATATTTTCTTAACTGATTTTGATGAAATTCAGCATGTATGATGGATAAGGGATTTTAAAACGAGTTTTAGCCGATGTTCTGGAATATGGCCAATTAGGAAGGAACTTGGCAATTTCTTAACCGATTTTTATGAAATTCAGGAAGTAGGATGGTAAATAGGACTCTACCCTATAGGAAATAGGATTTTTAAATGAAGTTCTTGGATATGACCGACTAGGAAGGAACTTAATATGATTTTATGTATTTGATGACCTGTTTTATAAATAATTTTAGAACTCCATTTCCATAGTACATGCTGAATTCTATTAAAATTGGATAATAAATGGGCAACTTCCTTCTCAATTGGCCAAATTCCAGAACTTCGTCTAAAAATCATTTAAGAATCCCATTTCCATCGTACATGCTGAATTACATCAAAATCGGATTAAAAAAGCCAAGTGCCTTCCAAATTGATCATATTCCAGCACTTCTTCGTCTAAAACTCCTTTGCGAATTCCATTACCATCGCACATGCTTAATTTCATTACGATCGGATCAGAAATGGCCAAGTTCCTTCCTAATTGGCCATATTCCAGAACTTTACCTAAAAATCATTTAAGAATCCCATTACCATCGAGCATGCTGAATTTCCTCAAAATCGGATAAGAAATAGCCAAGTTCCTTCCTAATAGGCCATATTCCAGAACTTCATCTGAAAATCATTTGAGGATCCCATTTTCATGGTACATGCTGAATTTCATTAAGATCGGATAAGAAATGGGCAAGTTCCTTCCTAATTGGCCATATTCCAGAACTTCACCTAAAAATCATTTAAGAATCCCATTTCCATCGAACATGCTGAATTTCATCAAAATCGAATAAGAAATAGCCAAGTTCCTTCCAAATAGGCCATATTCCAGAACTTCACCTGATAATCATTTGAGGATCCCATTTCCATCGTGCATGCTGAATTTCATCAAGATCGGATAATAAATTGCCAAGTTCCATCCTAATTGGCCATATTCCAGAACTTCATTGTGAAATTCATAAAAATCGGATGAGAAATGGCCCAGTTCCTTCCTTATTGGCCATATTTCAGAACTTCATCTAAAACTCGTTTGAGAATCCCATTTCCATCGTACACGCTGAATATCATCAAAATCGGATAAGAAATGGACCATTTCTTTCCTACTTGGCCACATTCCAGAACTTCATCTAAAACTCGTTTAAGGATCCCATTTCCATCGCATATGCTGAATTTTATCAAAATCGAATAAGAAATGGCCAAGTTTCTTCCTAAGTGGCCATAAGTTGAAACAATCACACAATATTTAACAAAAAGAATTTTTTAAATCAGACGTTTTTCTAACGTAAGAGACACACTGGGTGATTTTTACCCATACCTGATTTTGCGACCTTCATTGCTCAGCTTCTATAAATGCACTGAATCTGGCCTAAGGGGGGATATTAGTGAACATTTCAAACTTCCCTAATCCACTGGCCCGATGGTCCAAGGACCACGCGTTTTAAAATGGCGCGCGTTAAAAAAAAAGACCTGGGTTAATTTAACCCAGTGTGTCTGTTAAGGGTTAAGCATTGTAGCGTTAAATGCACTGGTGATGCTGCCTATTAACTGGGATGCCTTGGTGTTAGCGGTGCCCGTAAGGTTAGAGTCACGGAGCATAAACCTGAAGATGTCCTCATCGAAAGCGTTTGTCTTCCATCCCGCAATTTGTATACTATTACTTGGGCGTATTCCATGGAGTTCACACAGGATGGCCTGGTGGTTACTGTGTGTGTAAAAGTCGCAAACCTCCCAAGTTATTCCTCTCCTCCAGAGAGATTCGCTAGCAAACGTTAGGTCTATAATAGAACCAGAATTACTCCTGCTGAATGTATATGCGGAGCCCGTGTTGCACAGGACAACATTCAGAACTGAAAATGCCTCCAGGAGGGCTTGACCTCTTCTATTTGTTTGAGCGCTACCCCACTCCGTAGCCCACACGTTGAAGTCTCCTGAAATAACTGTGGGACTATGATCTCTTACATCCAGGACCCAGCAATCTAAGAAGTGGGTGAATTGCTCGATTGGCTCATTTGGAGGGGCGTAACAACTGAAGATATGTATTCCATTAATTTTTGCTCGAACGTATCCGCAGAAACTCTGCTGGCTTTCTTGAATGACCAAGCCAGAGCATGCCCAGATTGCTGCCTTGCCACTATGGTCACTCACCCATGCAGCATTATCCAAATTTTTGTACTGTTCACATAGTATTGCGACGTCTGGCTTCAATTCATGTATAGTCTGCCATTGGAGGTCCTGGGCAGCCTCACAGTGATTTAAGTTTAGCTGAAGTAGCTTCACCTTCTACGGTTGTTTCCTAACACCAGCTGCCGTGCTGGGCAATTATCCCTACCGGTGATGTAAGTACCGATAGTTTCTCCATTTCCTGTACGGCAGAATGCACACTGCGGTTCAGAGGTTTGATAGGTCGACTTCACTCTTGCATGTGGACGCTCTGTGGCCTGGCCTCCAACATTTAAAGCATCTCACTAGGCTAACTACTTCACGTAAACGGCACCTAACCCAGCCTATACGGATTCTGCCAACATCAGCCATTTTACGAGCTATAGCCGTTGATATTTTCACAACCGCTATCTGCGTACCTATGTGCGCATCGAAGTCCATAGTTATTGCGTTAAAAACCTCTCCCTTTGTTGTTACCTCATCAATATCCCATATCTCCAGTGTAATCTCATAGGGATCGGCAAGAATCGCAACCTCTAGTTTACCGTCAAGGTACGTCTCAATTTTACCGCGCATCGCTTCAAGGTTGGCACTACCGCATGCCGACTTCTGTAGTTTCAGCAATAGATAACCCTTCTCGGTTTTATGGACACGGTCCACACTATTTCCGACACTCTCCGAGGCAGGATCTATTTTTATGCCTTTCAAAACCTCCTCAAACGAAGCTGAACTAGTGGTTTTGATCATCAGTGCGGCGGGTCCCGAAGGTCTTCCGTGGCGTTTCCTTGGTTTTCTCCCTACCACCTGCCACTCATTTGCTACTTGCCTCCCATGAATCTCCTCAGACCTATTGTTTGTGCCCAATGTAGAAGATGCAACCATGCTTCGGCTCTCTTGGTCATCCACGGGCTTTGCAAACTGCATATTCTTTACCTTCTTTCCCGTTTTCTGAGGGCTATCAGCTGTATCAAGAGTATCAAGACTATCCGTTACGTCTTGGACAGCGTCCTCCGTTTGCACAGCGACCTCAACACCGTCCGTTGCTCTGAGAGATGCTTGTCGGGATGTGGATTTTAAAAGACCAACGATCCTCCTTATTTCGTGGTGGACGTTGCTTTTTCCCTTTATGAACTCTGCCAGTTCCTCGATATGCCTACTCATGCGTTCCATTGGGTCAATCTTCCTTCCCAGCTGGAGAGCATCCGAATCATTGATATCCTATGTTGAACCAGTCCTTGTGCGCCCGTGAGTTATTGACCCGGACTTAGGCGATCGGGTAGCCTACTCCTCTGCTCGAACGGATTAAGATTCGCCCCTGGGGTGGTAGTAAAACTTGTAGTTTTAATAGCCAAGTTCCCAACTGCTGAAGCATTGCGGTCGCTGGATCTCGACGGTGTTGAGCCCGCTTGCTCACTCAACAATTCCGCCGACACTGGGTTTCCGACTCCCTGCACCGTAAAAATGTTCCCCCCTTCATGTAACATGATGGTTTTTTAATTAGGGTGTGCTTCCCCTAGCATTTTATACCTACTGTAAGGTAAAAATTCAGCCGCCTCTTACATGAGGAACAGACGCTGTTTGAACAGAGTCAACAGTCTTTGTGAAAAGACGCTTCTTGGAAGTTTTGGTCCACGAGTGGTATTTTATTTCCCACTTACCCGCCGATGTACCGGTGAGGTCATCCCCCATTATAGTTCCAAAATATTTCTTGTTGTTGGGCCAAACTTTATTTTAAAAAATCTGATTCCAGGCTAACCTTCTGGCTGAAAAATTCTTCAGGCCATAAATGATAGGTTTTATATTAGTAACTATTTAAAGAACCTACAAAATACTTTAGATATAAAATTTCACTGAAATCCATCAACAAATGTGTTTGTTCCATTTGATGCTGAAGGCTGAGAAGTCGTAATTAGCTGAGTAAATAAAAATAAATTTGACGAACATAATTTTTGATTTACATTTTTCATGGACCAAAACACCATAGGCAGTGTTCCGCAATACTTCTTTAATTTGAGCCACGGCTTAATTAAGAAATCCGACCCCAGATAATACGGCCGAAGTAATCCTTCAGAGCGTAAATAATTCGATTTGATATTAGCAACTACTTATAGGATTGGCTTAATAACCTACTTAAACAATTTCACTAAAATCCATTCACTAGAATGCTTGTTACATTGGTGATGCTGGGAATTTATCAAAGGCCTAGGATTGGATATGTATACAAAACGAATTTTTTTTTTTTGGCAAACCTTATTTTTTGGTTGGACCAAAGTATGATAAGTAGTGTCCCCAAAAATGTGTTAAATTCTCGCCAAGTTTAATTTAAGAAATTCCATCCCTGCCCCAAATGGAACTTCTGTGATTATGCACCAAATCCATTGAAATTTGGTATCTGGCTAAGCTAACTAATTTTATGATCAATGAATTAGTGGCAACATATCCAAATGATGAATCAAGGTAGCGGGTTTGAAAGTTTTCTAGAAAAAAAATCAGCACAATCATGTCTGTTTTGTGGCTAGGGGTGGCTATTTGTGAATTCGATTCGAAAGTATTCGAGTCTTCGAATTATTGGATTCTAATTTGAATTGAATCAGATTCGTTTGTTTCTTATTTGAATCAAATACGAATCTTATACATCAAAGAATCGAATACGTTCCCCTGGTCACTCTATTTACGCATGTAGTTTTCAGGCTGTATTTAATAGAGGCTGAGTTGGGGTTGGGTGAGGGGATCGGTTGGAGAATAATTGAATGGCCGAATTGACGGAATTGAGTTCTAATACGCGCTTAGTTTGCGAATCGAAACTGAGATCCCGATTTCGGGATTGAGTTAGGGCTGAGTGTTCTTGAGTTTGGGTTGAGTGAGGGGTTCAGTTGGGCAATTAGTTGGGTATTGAGTTAGAGTTGGGTTTCCTTGAGTTTAGGTTGAGTGCGGAGTAAAGTTGTGGATTTATATTTGGTTTAAGTTCAGTTTATCCGCACGCATGTAATTTTTCAGACCTTGTTGATTTGGGGATTGAGGACAACTGTTTGGAATTTATTTCGGGGTAATTTTTAAAAATTGAAAATTACCCCAAAATAATACGATCGTTGGTAAACCAATTTTTATATTTCTATAAAAAACTATACATACTTTATTGTAGTATGTAGCCTTTCAGATCGTTCTGATTTGAGCGTTGACTTTTGAATTGAGTGAAAATTTGAGTTGTGGTCGAGTGAGGGTTTTGTTCTGAATTTATTTGGCGGTTGAGCTGAAGAGTAAATTGAATTGAGTTGAGCGTTTGTTTGGGGGTTGATTGATGATTGAATTGGAATTGAGTTTGAGGTTGTGTTGGAGATTGAATTGGAGTAGAGTAATTGACTAAGAGAGAGTTCATATATGAGCGAAATTGTCCGGACCGAAGCTCTGATCACCTGCTGAGGTTTCAGATTTTTTACATTTTTAAATTAAAATGGACACAAATTTTTAATTTAAATTAAGGCTGATTTTTTATTGATTATGGACACATCTTACAACAAACTGAATTAAACATTTTGATTTATTTTCAACAAAATTAAAAATATTTTGCACCTTTATAATTATAATTAAACGAAATAATCAACCAAAATTTAAAAATTTTTCGAAATTTATTTTTATTAGAAAAAATGCAATTCAACATTTCAATTTCAGATCGTTGATCATTTATCTAAAAGACAAAACAACAAGCTGTAACTCCAACAACACGAATTCGTAATAGCTAAATCTAAATTAACAACAAAACTCCTTCGAAGCTATTAGTCGAGGCGATGAAGCACACAAGTTCGGAATTTTTTCCATAAAGACGGATTGGAATGCGGTTTTTTGCATTCGCTTCCAAAAATTATTTGTAAAAAATGTACCTAGTTTGTACCTATGACAAATCGGAAATTGCATTGCTGCAGCCAAAAATTCATTCATTTCATTTCATTTTGAGACGCCTTTTGGAAGATTTCAAAATTTATGATGTTCAAATTGACCCCCGAACACCTGGAGCTCAGGAACGCCGATGAATGTAATCTCCGTGGGACTCTCCCATAAATCACGCGGGGAGGAGAGAAACTCGGCGCTCGGGGGTTTTTGGGTCACTGAATTCAAATATGCCATTGGCGAACAATCCTCGGACACCTGGTGCGCTCGAACCTGGCCGTGGACGTCATCCCCGAGAATTTTCCTGACAAGATTGACAAAAACAACCCGATAATCATTGTGCAATCAAAAAAGGTAGTCATAGTCGCCGAAGATATAGACGTTGCCGTAATATTGACCGCACTCTGCCCAGCAGATAATGAAATATTTCTACAGAAACCTCCAAGGCTCAATAAACCCGAAGAAATATACTCTTCACTTAGCTTGTCCCATATGCCAGTAGTTGCAATAACGGGATGTGATACCGTTTCAGCAACGTACTACCAGGGAAAAACTAAATTGTTCAAGACCTTCCAGAAATTCACAGACTTGAAGCTCATGCTGCGAAGTTCAAGGAAGCTGGTTTGTCAAGGGAAGAAATGTTTGAGAACGGGGCGCAGCTAATCCTGGCAATGTACGATGCTCCACTGTTAATCAGGAAGTCGAATGTTCCTGATGAGTACAAGCTAAAATGGGACCAGTTACTACAGGTGTTGAGGTACAGAATGTATATGAAAATCGCTCTAAAGGGGAGAGTAAATTTAGGGAAAATTCTCCCCACACTAGACGCCATTCAATAATATCTAAAGAGGGTCTATTTTCAAGTGCAAGATTGGCTAAATGGGGGGACCCAACAGAATGGGGGTGGAAAAAGGAAGGTGACACACTGGTCCCTGTAGAAATGACATAAAAACCTGCGCCCAAGAGTATTATGGAACTAATATTCTGTGAATGCGCAGGAGATTGTAATCTGTTGTCCTGTAGTTGCAGGAAGCACGGCCTCCCTTGCAATCTTGCCTGTAAAATTTGTGAAAGCTTAACTTGCAACAATCCTGACAGATATTCAATTGAAAACGTTATTACAGCAGAGAAAGAGGCCTTAGATGAGGAAGATGATCTACTTATGAATACGTCAGTTGATGACGAAGAAAATGAACAGACTAGCGACGATGTGTCACTTGATGAAGAATTTGATATTGTTACGTATTTAAAAATTAAAGGTAAAGGTAAAGTTACAGTTGGATTGTATTTGATTTGAGTTCAATAAAAAGTTTTTTAAACGACAATTACATAAATATTGATTTTCTATTCATTCTATTTCTTTCCTCCTCGCATAATTTAACTAGAATCAACAATTCCACATAGCTGTTGCAGTATTGATGTCGGTCTCTAAGACATCACTTTTGGTTGATATCCATGGGAATGACATCGATGTCAAGATAAAAGTTCGGGTGCACCAGGTGTTGGGAGGGTACTTTTGTTTTTGGCAATCTTGTCAGGAAAATTCTCGGGGATGACGTCCACGTCCAGGTTCGGGCGCGCCAGGTGTCCGGGGGTTGTTCGCCGATGCCACATTAGAATTTAGCGACCCAAGAAACCCCCGGGCGCTGAGTTGTGTAAGAGTCCCACGGAGATGACGTTCATCGGCATTCCTGTGCTCCAGTTGTTCGGGGGGTCAATTTGAACATCATAATCGTAATCAGCGACCTCGAAAACCACCGAGTATCCGATTTGGGCCAGTTCTGACTCTTGTTTACAAAGTTTTGTATTCTTCCAAAAGGCATCTCAAAATGAAATGAAATGAATGCATTTTTGGCTGCAGCAATGCAATTTCCGATTTGTCATAGGTACAAACTAGGTACATTTTTTACAAATAATTTTTGGAAGCGAATGCAAAAAACAAAATATAATGCAAAATTCCGAACTTTTGGCCTTTTTAGTGCTTCATTGCCTCGACTATATGTGGAAATAGCGTGAACCCTACCGATTGCTAATTTTTGAATGTGTCTGGGATATTTCATTAAAAAACAGTAAAATACGCATGTTTACAGCCAACGCTTAGTACGGTAGCTTAGGGTGATTATTTGTAATTGAAATAAAACTCTGCAGAATAAACAAAATTGCGACATTCTGATTCGACGAAAACTACTCAATGCGAGCCTATAGTTTTCCCTTTCGGAAAAAGGAAGAAGTCGCACAATTCGACTCAATTGACATTGCAATGACCAATTTATGGGACAGGAAGCATTTATATATTGAAAGAACACTTTATTGGTGTAAATATTGATCGATTTTTGCACAAATCGACTTTCAAATGGTCCAATAATATCACGTAAAAAGATTTCTTGATTGTCCTGCTCTTTTAGACATAGCCGCATTTTTTCCGGTTACACCATTATTTTGAATACTCGAAGAATTAAAACCGAAATTTCGTAAAGCTAACAAATTTGTTAATGTCCTCCCTCCCGTTTGACCCATATTGTTTAGAATTTCCACATTTGTGATTTTCTGTAAGGCCACGATCGGTTACAAAATCATTTTATCGAATGTTGCTAATAGTAGCCATACAATTTTAACAGAAGCATTTAGATTAAAATGTCAAAAACTGGCCGAAGAAATGTATCATTCCTAATTTAAACATGGTTGAGAAGTTGGAAATACATTCCCGTTCGTATCGATGAGAATAGAAATTACCCAATGGAGTATGGGAATTCCTCTTAAATGTTTTAAAAAAAAAATCCCAGGGTCTGATGTGTTTTATTGCAATAGTTATGAATAAAGGATTTGAATTATGTACCTTGAAAGTATAAATTCTGTGGTTTCGAGGATCGGCCAGGCGATATGCATGTGGTCCAATGTCTTTATTTATGGATTTACATTTACATGAAGTCAAGTCAAAATTAAGAAAATAATTTATACCATTATCAAAAATTTAAATTCAGATTAAACAAACATGGTTTGGCCCATGTACATACAGACGGTGGACAAAATTTTGCCAACACCTCGGTTTTTTATCATTTTACTAAATTTTTTTTTTTGCTAGCATTATATACAGGGGTGTCCGGGTTTGGGATGCTAATTCGTTAAGGGGTGATTCCTTGGTTCATTCTGAGAAAAAAATCGTATGGGGGTTAATTTTTGATATCCTCTGAGATACAGGGCATTTAAAAAATTTGCTCAGAAAAAAAGTACCTACACCAAAATAGTAAACTGTAACTTCCAAAATAGCCTCTACAATTACCAGTCAAATAAGACTATATGGTTCCACTCCGATAAATATTTTGGAAGTTACAGTTTAATATTTGGGTGTATTTTTTTCTAAACCAAATTTTTTAAATACCCTGTATCTCAAAGGATATCAAAAATTGACCCCCATACGATTTTTTTTCTCAGAATGAACCATGGAATCACTCCTTAACGGATTAGCATCTGAAACCCGAACGCCCTGTATATTTACAAAAAACCGACAATTGAGGTTGTTAGGAAACAAATATTTGACTATTTAATGCTTATTGTACCTATGAATAAGTAAAGCTTTCAGTGAAAAACTTATTTCTTCCTATTGTCTAGTCTCTCATTAATTAAAAGTATCTGATTTCGAGAGTAGCTGACACGAAATATCCTGCAACTCAATGCTCTGACGATTTCTAAATACATATATCGATAAAGCATCACAAATTTCGAATATAATTTGAAAAATATCTAGAATTCCGAAATAATCTCAAAAATGTCGAATTTTTAATGTATCTTGAATGTATTTTAATATTCTTGAAAGTTCTTAAATATAGAATTATCCGTAAGTTTTGTTAAAAAATGGTATAACCATAAATATGTATCTGCAAAAATTATCAATTAGTTTTAGGTTTGATAATTAATTTATATAAGTTTGGGGTTTAACTTAACTTTTAACGTAGAGCCTTTTTCATATTTTTAGGTTTTTGCTAAAATGTTTTATGTAGGTAGGTAAATGCAATAAATTAAGAACTTTTAATTTTTTAATTTTTAATTATCAAAGCTTTTCTAACCAAACCATTTTACTCAAAAATATGATTTTAGTAGCAAAAATTTAAAGCTTTTTTTATTTAAAGCTAAAAGCTTTTAGTTTTGAGAGGTTTTCAAACCAAACCATTTTACTACGAAACTTAATTTTATAAAGGAAAGTGGTGTTTTCAGATAAATTTAGAATATTTGTTTTCAATGAGCTTTAAGCTTATTATTTATACCTTTTGGGAGCTTAACATTTTTGAGAATTTTCTTAATTTAAGGTTTTTCTTAAAATGTTTTATGAGCAAAAATTATGTTTTGTAAAAAATGTGAAGCACTATTAGTTTAAAGAGCTTTCAATTAGAAAAGCTTTTTAAACCAAACCATTTTACTCAAAAATTCGATTTTACATAGAGTAAAGGAATTTAGCGATAATTTAGTATATTTGTTAACAATGTAAATTTTCTAGAGCTTTTAATAAAACCAAACCATTTTATTAGGAAACTTGGTATTATTCTAATCTTTCGTTTATTGAAGCTTTTTGAATCGAATCATTTTACTCCACAATTTAGTATTAAAAAGAAGTACGGAATTTTGGAATAAATTTAGGATATTTGTTATAATGAGCTTTGGGCTTGATAGGTATAATTAATACTATGTATTTGGGTTTAAACTTAACATTTCTCCAGGCTTTTAATAATTTAAGGATTTTGTTACACTGTTTTATGTGCAAAAAATATGTATTTGCAACAAGTTTCAAGAGCTTTTAGTTTTAAGAGCTCTCACTGGTCGAAACTTTTTTAATAATTTAACTCAAAATTACCTAACGGAATTTTGGCATATATTTAGAATGTTTATTTCCAATGAGCTTTAAGATTGATAATTATTTCATACTTTTTGGGTTTTAACTTAAAATTTTTGAGCTTTTTAATAATTTTTGGTTTTTAATAAAATGTTTAAACAAACCATTTGGCTTCGAAATTTCATAAAAGAAAGGATGAAGGAATTTTGAGAAGGATTTAGTGGTTTTAATAGCTTTTCAAACCAAACCATTTGACTTTTCATATTTGATATTATAAAGAAAGATTGTTAGAGCTTTTGTTTTCAATGAGCTTTAAGCTTTATAATTTATTTATACTTTCTCGGTAATTTTTATACCTTTCCATAAATTCTGCCTTTCGTTAAAATGTTTTGAGAGCTTTCACTTATCAAAGCTTTTCAACTCAAATCGTTTTACTCATAAATTTAATATTACAAAGAGTATTTTTTGGAAAATATTCAGAATATTTGTTCCCAATGAAAATATCATGCATGTTTCCATTTTCCAGCATTCCATGTGTAAGAAAACAAATTGGTTTACTCAGATTTAATTTTGGGGACATATGTGGGCCATCGTTCCAAAGTAGATGAAACAGAACATGATTCATTTGAATGAAATGGAAATAAAACGACACATCTTGCAACTCTATGCTATGTCGAGTTCTAAATTTATCGATAAAGCATCACAAATTTCTAATATAATTTAAAAAACTATCAAGAATTCCGAAATAATCGCAAAAATGTCGAATTTTTAATGTATCTTGAATATTCTTAAAAGTTCTCAAATATCAAATTATCCTTGTTATGTAAAACCAAAGAAAATCCTATACGTGCTCATCACCGCCATGTACAACGTACATAACCTGGACATTCTTGAATAATTTCGAATAACCTACAAGAAATCGGAGAAATATCGAAATTTTGGCAGAATCTCAAAAAATCTTAAATAAAATCTTAATTAAATATTCACCATTTAGATTTATATGTGTAACTCTGCACGTTCTTACAACTCAAATCTAAGCGCAGAACAATGCCTTACAAAATTCGAATAAATTCGAAAATCTTTAAAAATCTTGAATAATGAACCAAGGAGCTTGAACCAAGAGGAAATTGTTGAGCCGGTTTTAAGAAAATATTTAATAGCAACAGAAACAATTTCTTATAGAACACCGCCTTATCCTAAAAATTTCCTAGAAATATGCCGTTCTGCAAATTTGAAAAGGTAAGCTTACGCTGAGCTATCTAATCTCTAATTTAAACTAATAAAGGAGATGAAAAAATAAAAAATAAATTTGACTATCATGAATGATTGTGATTGAATTCACCAGATGCTTAAACCATTTTCAGAGTTACGCCTCAAAATTGGCAGCAAAAAAAAAAATCAAATCACATTTCTTCCCCCTCGCAGTAATCTAACATTTGATTATAATTCAAGAAACAAAAATCATAAAACACTGGCAATCGAGCGAGGGGCAGCAATTAAAAAATATGGTTGAACAAATAGCAAAAATTTAATTTTTATTGATATCCATAAAAATTAATTGAAATTCTAGAATTAACGAAAGCTTGAAATAAACTTTTTTTTTTCTATTTATTTACACCCATTTAACCTAATTTTTATTAATTTTTCATGTCAAATATGACGAAGATAAAAGCTTAATTGTGTTTCCATCTAACTGCTGTATAAATAAAATAGAAACGAGTGGATATACAAAAGCAAACAGGATTAAAAACTTTTTTTTTTGTTTTCGAGTTTTTATTCGAGAACAGAAACATCTGGTAACCTTTTAGTATATACCGGGTATAAATGAGAAAAATCATTTTAATTTTCATATTTGAGATGAAACAAGAAGATGGAGTTGTGTAACAAGTGAAAATATAATACAAGTTTTATGTGTTTTATTTTTTTGGAAAATAATGTAAAAAAGCTCTTCAAAAGTATATTTCTAAATAGGTTTTAATTAAACAAAAAAATAGCAAAATGGTATAGCAGGGAAAACTATACGTCGTTTCGAAAAAGTTTTCGCTCGAACAGGTAACTTTTTTTTTTTGTAAACATACATACGTAGAGTTAGATGAAAATACTAAAAAATCGATTTGAAGCTATATAGCAACCTAGTTACCTACTGTCTACATTGATTGGTTTGTTCTTCCTGGGTGTCGGGCAATAGGCAGCAGTAGCAAAAAACAAAATTGTTTTACTTTTCATAATCTAATTAAAATTTAAGCCAGTTTCGATGTTCATATACTGTATTATACCCTAGATTCGGAAAAAACGAAATGTGCTTTTAATATTTATAAAAGAGGAGAAAATCTAGGAAAATGATTTTGCAGACAGCAACAGTGTAGAGCTATATACATACATAATATTCAACACAACGATAATAAATTAAGAAGTTTTGTAATTTTAGCGCAACAAATATATAAAAATGATAGAAAAACTTATTGAATTTATTAGAGTTGTTGTTGTTGGTGGAAAATATTTGTCGTATGTTTGTGAAAGGGGTGGGTGTGAAAAATATTATTTGTCTGGCTGAGTTTTATGATTTAGAAAGGTTTAATGCACCTAAAGGGAATAAATCGATCGAAATTGTTATTCAATGTATTAGTTTTGAGTCCACATTGGTATGATCTATAATCGTTGTAATAATTACAAAGAATATTAAAACTCGCGCGTTTAATACTTAATGGTGAATTATTAGCAGGCGCTATCGCCTGCCCAAGATCAGCCAGCAACTAATTGTGAATCTTTGTGGACAAGTACTATATTATAGGAGATAGCTTGTTAAAGTTAAATTTTCTGTTAATTATTCGGCGAAACACAATTAAACTGGATTTCTTGCAGGAATGTATCAGTTATTTTAACAGATGCCAAATATGCGAACTAAATTATTTGATATAACGCTAATTTTGTATGGCAAAATAATTCCGCACTCGATAAGAGCCAGATAAACTCAATTGTCCTAGGAAATTTTTTTTTTTAATAAAAAACTTTTATGATTAAAACAAAAATTT
The DNA here is from genome assembly GCA_963556165.1 of Tipula helvola. NCBI lineage: Eukaryota > Metazoa > Arthropoda > Insecta > Diptera > Tipulidae > Tipula > Tipula helvola. The sequence goes on along the minus strand of OY744483.1, from coordinate 35,589,952 downwards.
GAATGTAAGACAATTCTTGTAATCTTTCAGCCTTGCCGGACAACATTTAAGGAAGTCTATAGATTATAGGGAGCCATAATCATTATGACGTTCTAGAAGCTTTTTATTGGTATAACTTTTCACTGATTTCGATAGGAATCAGAGCCTTCTAGAGTATAGAGCCATAATCATTATGACGTATTTTTTAGAAGCTTTTTTAGTGGTATAACTTTTCACTAATTTCCATAGGAATCCATAGTAAAAATGGTGTTTTTTAGCTTCAAGTTTTTCATTGAAAAAAGCAAAAATGTTACAAAATTTTTATACAAAAGTGTTCTACATATCTTAAGCAGCAATCTACAGGAAGGGTTTATTGGTATTAAGTAAATATTAATTGCAGAAATATTAAAATTAAATTATTTGTAAAATATATTTTTCGAACTTTCATTTTGAAAAATACATCAAAGTTGGCTCTGACGAATTAAAATAATACTTGCTACATTTATCTTTAGTTTTACTAGTGTACGTTAGATGTCTCAGATTTATACAGAAAAATACTAAAAAAAATTGTTTAATCACAAAATTATCACACGTTCTTAATATTTTGACAATTTGTTTTGCTTTTCCTACAATTTTTGAACTTGAAATTTCCCCAGGTGGCAATTTTTGGTACGATTTTTCAAAATTTGTACTGCCATCACTGCCATCTATGTAATGTATATTGACTTAATGCACACGTTTTGTAGTAAGCTTTTCTTTTTTATTTGACCAGAATGCTGTTGTTATGAACTTTTTTTATATTTTGGTTTAAGTAAATCAATTATTACAAGAAAATGAAAACGATTTACTTAAACGACATTTATATATGTTGAAATTCAAACATTTATGAAAATATTTCAGAAATAATAATTAATAATTTGTAACGTTTTCATTGACAAATTTGTCTTAAGAAAAAAAGTGATTTCCCATATGTTTTATGTATTTTACTATAGAAATTTTGATTTTTTCGTCGTTTCTAATTCCCTTAAAAAAGCTTCGTTTTTTAGATTATGGCTTGTATAATCAAGGTTGCTTTGTAGGAATCCATAGTAAAAATTGTGTTTTTTAGCTTCAAGTTTTTCAATGAAAAAGGCAAAAATGTTACAAAATGTGTATACGTGTTCTACATATATTTAGCAGCAATATACAAGAAGGGTATATTGGTATTAAGTAAATATTAATTGCAGAAATATTAAAATAAAATTATTTCTAAAGTATATTTTTCGAACTTTCATTTTGAAAAATACATCAAAGTTGGCTCTGACGAATTAAAATAATAATTGCTAAGTGTATCTTTAGTTTTACTAGTGTACGTTAGATGTCTATAATTGTTGGCAGAGAAATACGAAAAAAAATTATTTCATCACAAAATTATGACACTTTCTCAATATTTTGTAAATTTGTTTTACTTCAAAATATAAAAAAACGTTCATAACAACAGCATTCTGGTCAAATGAAAAATAAAAGCTTACGACAAATCGTGTGCATTAAGTCAATATACATTACATAGATGGCACTATGGCAGCGATGGTAGAAAAAATTTTGTAAAATCGTACCAAAAATTGCCACCTAGAGAAATTTCAAGTGCAAAAATTGTAGGAAAAGCAAAACAAATTCTCAAAATATTAAGTTGTGTCATAATTTTGTGATTAACAATTTTTTTCGTATTTTTCTGTACACTAGTAAAACTAAAGATAAATTTAGCAAGTATTTTTTAATTCTCAGAGCAAAGTTGGCTATGTATTTTTAAAATGAAAGTTCGAAAAATATATTTTAGAAATAATTTAATTTTAATATTTCTGCAATTAGTATTTACTTAATACCAATATACCCTTCTTGTATATTGCTGCTAAAGATATGTAGAATACTTTTATATAAACATTTTGTAATATTTTTGCTTTTTTCATTGAAAAACTTGAACCTAAAAAACACCATTTTTACTATGGATTCTGTGGTGTGCATCCCATACTAAATTGGTTGAGCTAAACTTGCTGGTATGAATGCACCCTTAAATTAGCTGAATTTGTAAAGAAATAAGATATTTATATGTATAGAATAAAATTATGTTTTTAAAAAATCAGTTGTTATACTCAGTTCTTACTGTGAAGTTGTAATAAATAATAAAAATTGTTATTATCTTAATATTGTGAATACAATCTATACCACATTTATGTAAAAAACCTAATTAATCTAAATAAAATAATAAAGTTACAAAATCAATGCGTTCCAAAATCAATTTGTATGAAACCGTTGAGCTAGTAATCGTACGATGTATAAATGGTGATAAAATCTAACGTGAACAATACATAACGTGAATGAATCACAAATATTACATACAACAATGGTGACAGCGGAAAAAACATTTTTTTAGGTTTTATAGTGTCATATTTTAAAAAATTATATACTCAGTATTTAAAAATCAATAATCATAATAATAATACCTAATAATATCATCTTTATCATAAAATCAAGTTTAGTGCAAAATCGAAAATACATAAATCAATAAAAAATACAACAAAAAATAAAAATTTAGTAGTTAAAGTTCTCAACGGTAATAATAAAACAAAATAATATCAAAGAAATTAAATTGCAACATCCAGCTGAATTAATTTCATCAAATGTATTCAACATATGGCCGATCAACATTTTAGAATCTAGAACATAACTGTCCGTTCGAAATTCTAGAAACTTGACATCACAAATCATCGAGAAATCTTCTATAAATTGGTCAATATTCATCAAACGGTCTCAAAAACACAACATTCATCTATAGTTACAATAATATCGGAATACGTCACGAAGTTTCATTCAACATTGCAAATCATCAGTGCAGTGCAGATCATCGAAAAAAAAACATTAAATCGAGGTAATAATTATTAAATTTTTGTAGAATTATAAAATCGTAATATGTATAATAGTTTTTGTTATTACATACGTGTACATATGCATTGAGATCTATATAAAAATTATTTTTTTTAATTATTTAAGATTAAATATTAAGAATTTAGTGAGTTAGTGAATTTTTCAGAAGTGGTATTTGTGATTCAAAATTTGTATTTCTTAAATTTTATTTTTAAAAATTTTATGTCAAGTAAAGATTCTGCTATTAATGTTAAAAGCAAACAAGTTAAGAAAACTGACATTCAATCGTCGTCTGAATTAAAAAATAATTTCATTGAATTTCCCGTTAACCCTAATAATGGTTTAATTGATTTAGCAGATAATAAACCAATAGATCATGTCAAACTGTCAAGAAAATACTACTTTCGCGAACGGTGCCATCTGTTAGAAATCATGACCTTCCAGAAGATGCCACTAGTTGTCACTATTAATATAATAGAAAACAGTGTTGAAGCTAGATGTCACTACCTACTACTGATAATGTTTCTTACAACAATGCTACCAACTTATTTTATAAAGGTGTTTTTTTTGACTACGTAAGTGTTTTTTTACCAAAATTTGAAAAAGAAAGGTAGTGATAAATGAGCGAAGATTTTACCACTGGTTCTATTAGTGCTGCCATCTTTTAGAAAACGTGAAGTACTTTTATTCTACTTTAGTAGTGACAACTAGCGGCAAATGTACTTACCATTATACTACTTTCGCTCGATCTGCCCTCTTTCGGAAAACATGATCTATTGCTTCTGCATCGATACATTCGTCATCCTCAGATATCGATGATAGTCATACAAATATTCTCCAACTAGAAGCAAATAATACCAATCAAAAAATGGCGTTTAGTGCTAATACAATGTTAAAAATTGTTCCGGTATTTAACGGTAAGGCCTAGGATTTCGAAAAATTTTGTTTAGCTTGTGATTTCGTATGGTCGTCCTTAACTGAAAAACATGATAAAGAAACTTTTATGACTTTAATCAAATTAAAATTAGTAGGTGAAGTAGAGCGTCATAAAACTTTCAGTAGTTGGGAAAACTTAAAGAAAACGTTACAATCTAAATTCATTAAGCATCGATCCCAAGGTACGGTATCTACTGAGTTAATTTGATTATGTCAAGATCGCTCAGAATCAGTCCAATCCTTTGCAAATAAAATAGAAAAACTTTTGTACGAATTAAACGAAATTTGCATTACGATACAGGGACAGGAAGCAGCTGAAATCATTGAAGACTTAAACGAAGGCATGGCATTAAACTCGTTTCAAAATGGATTAAAAGAACCAATCAGAACTATTGTAAAAGCTCATGATTTTGATAATTTAGCCGATGCAGTTATGTTAGCTAATGAAGAAAAAGTGTCTCATAAACCGCAAGCTCAATTTAATAACACAAAACAAATTCATTGTAATTTTTGTAACAAAAACGGTCATTTATATCGTGATTGATATACTAGATTAAATAAATTACAAGAACAATCAAATCAAAAACATAACACCCAATTAGAATCACAATCGCGAAATGTTTCAAATGCTCGAATGTATTCTTAGCGACCTAATTATTATACACACAATAATAATAATTCAAAGAAATCAAATGCAAATAAAGATTTATTTTGCAATTATTGTAAAAATCGTGTTCATATCTAATAAACAATTGTTACAAGCGGAGCTACAATAATAATAGAAATTATAATTCCGAACCTTCTGCTTCAACCTCTAAAATTAGACAAGTAGAGCAGCATAATTCGGAAAACTCGACAGGATCCGCTCAAGATCAGAACACATTTACACGAATCCAGGATCTTTAAAATAGTGTTCAAATATTTCAAATATCAATAACCTGCATCATAAAGACGTTTCAATTTCTGCTATAACTAACAAAACCAATCATTTTAAATTCATTAATCTTAATTTAAATATCCTTACTTTATAGATAAAATTCATTATTTTCTTATCGATACAGGCGCTGATATCAGTTTGATAAAAAAAGATGCAATAAAATACGATACAGAAGTATTTCCAAATCAAAAAGTTTGCATCCAAGGCATTACTCATACAAAAATAAGCACTCTTGCACTTGTAAACGCAAATATTATATTAACCGATAGCCTGCAATTACGTCATTTATTTCACGTTGTGCCGGTTGACTTTCCACTTACTTGTTCGGGAATAATAGGAAAAGATTTCCTTCAAAAATTCGAATGTGTTATTCACTACGGAAGAAAGACTTTAGACATAAATTATAACAGTTCTGTTCATAGTTTGCCTTTGATTTCCAATCCGGAAGACAATTTCGAAATTCCACCAAGAGTTGAAAAGTTTATTCTATTACCAACAGTGGATATGGACGATAGCGTAGATTATTTCTGTCCATCTCAGGAAATTTCATCAGGTGTATTTTTAGCAGCTTGTATTATTTCTCCTAAAAATAAATCGGCAATATTTAGCATTTTAAATAATAATAATTTACCAGATCGCCTTCAACTACTAGAATCCAAAGTTGATACTTCTCACTTAAATGACGAGGAAAAATCTTCTATACTTCAAATATGTCGTAATTTCAATGATATTTTTTATTTACCTGGAGATAAGTTGGATAAAACTACCGCAATGCACCATTCAATTGATGTAATTCCGAATTCACAACCAATAAACAAGAAACCGTATCGTCTTCCAGAAGCTGTGAAAACTGAAATAATACACAGATTTCAAAAATGCTTGATGACTCAATTATAGAACCTAGTACTTCACCTTGGAATTCACCAATTTTAGTAGTTCCTAAAAAATCCAATAACGATGAGAAAAAATGGCGCTTAGTCATAGACTTTCGTCGCCTTAACGAAATTACGATAAACAATATTTTTCCATTACCAAATATATCCGAAATCTTCGATCAACTTGGACAAGCAAGTTACTTCACTACCCTGGACCTTCCCAATAGATATCATCAAGTTCCGATGAATCCCAATGATAAAGAGAAAACAGCTTTCTCTACATCATATGGTCATTTCCATTTTCTTAGAATGCCATTCGGACTTAAAGGTGCACCAAGTACCTTCCAACGCCTTATGAATCATGTTCTTAGCGGATTAAACGGTATTAAATGTTTCGTTTATTTAGATGATGTTGTTATTTATGGCACAACATTAAGTGATCACAACGCCAGATTAAATAACGTCTTATCATGTTACCGCAAAAATAATTTTAAATTGTAACCACGAAAATGTAATTTTTTAAGAAAAGAAATTAAATATCTAAGACATATAATTACTCGTGAGGGAACTAAACCGGATCCAAATATTGTGAGTTCTGTTTTAAACTTTCCTAAACCACAAAGCACGAAAGAAGTGGCAATCTTTCTTGGCCTATCCGGCTATTATCGCCAATTTATACAAAATTATGCAAAAATTGCAGAGCCACTGTGCGCATTGAAACGTAAAGGCTACCAATTTCAGTAGAACGCATTCACAGAAGAAGCTTTCACTAAACTTAAAAATGTTCTTTGTAATCCTCCAATTTTACAATATCCCAAATTTGATCAACCCTTCATTTTGACTATGGACGCTAGTGACGTTCCGATAGGAGCGGTTTTATCGCAAATCAAAGATTCCAATGACTTACCCGTAGCATACGCTACTAGGATCTTGAATCCAGCGGAGAAGAATTACCCAACAATCAATAAGGAACTTCTAGCAATTATTTGGTCAGTTCGCCGATTTCGACCTTACTTATATAGCAAACCATTTAAAATTCCTCTACTCGAAAGAGTAATCTAAATGCAGATGCCTTATCTAGAGTTGCAATCCCGGATGCGTCAATTGATAATTACAATTTAAAAGCCATTACTCGTGCCAAATATAATAAGCTGAAAAATGCTGACAATAATTCAAATTCTTCAAGTTCTTCTATATCTAATTCTAATGAGCTTAATACTCTTAATGATTCTAATTCATTCATTTTAACCGACCCACCTAACAATTCTAATCAAAACGTATTGAGTAATATACCAAATTATAACAATAATCTTGATGGCGACAATAATCCTATACATTCTCAAAATTCCACAAACATAATTGAGTTAACTGAAATCTCGAAAATTGAACACATTATTAAAGATTTTCATGTAACGCCCATCGGAGCTCATCAAGGAATTAACCGTACGTTGAATCGTCTCAAACGGTATTACCGATTCTCAAACATGCTGTCAAGAATAAAACGAATTATTAAATAGTGTGACTATTGTCAACGAAATAAATACGGTAGAATTCATAAGATGCTTTTAAAAATTACAAACACATCCAAAGTACCATTCGAAAGAGTGTTTTTAGACATAGTTGGTCCTATTACTCCACAATCTCATTCGAATAATCGTTACATACTGACTGCGCAGGATGATTTAACCAAATTCTATTTTGCTATTCCACTTGTCGATCGCTACAGTAGCGAAGGCATTTACTGAAAATTTCATTTGCCAATATGGTCTTCCCGAAATCATAATCACAGACCAGGGTTCAAATTTTATGAGCCAATTATTCAAGAAAATCATGAAATTGTTAAAAATAGAACATATCAACTGTACTGCTTACCACCCACAGTCAAATGGAGCGCTGGAAAGATCTCATCGCACCCTAGGCGAATACATTCGAACATTTTCTTCTGGTGACAGAGCAAACTGGGACTACTGGATTTCATATGCAATGTTTGCGTATAACAGCACACCCCATACTTCTACTGGTTTCATGCCTTACGAGCTATTACACGGTAGAGTTCCTAACATACCAAATTCTATAAAAAGGAAACCAGAAATAGTTTACAACTATACCGATTATGCAAATGAATTAAAATATCGGTTACAAAATTACTGCGAAATCGCAAGAAATTCTTTAATAGAGAGAAAAGAACGATCTAAAACACTTTATGATAATAAAGTTTATTTTGTTCCATTCAAAATTGGTGATCAAGTATTACTACACAATGAAACAAGTACTTCGAAAACTAATCCTCTATGGTTAGGGCCCTATGAAATCACTAATATAATTTCGAATGAAAATTCAGAAATAAAAATCGGGAAACATTTTAAAACGGTACATAATAATCGACTTAAGCATTATTTCAACAATATTTAACATTTTACCATTTTACACAAAAAAAAAAAAAAAAAAGGTGCTGTTGGAGACTAATTGTTTTGATAATAACGAAAATTCAATGAAACGCCATATTCCATTTCATTCCATTAGAATCGTTTATGTCTGAATTATAATAATATGTCTGAGTTATTTAAGAAATCACAAACAGTTATGAATTACATTAATATTTCTTAAAATAAATTAAAATTGTATTTAAATAAATCCAATAAACAAAAAATTTTACATTATATAATATGAAATTCAAATAATAATTTATAATTGTTCTAAATTTAGTACTAGTAATTAAAATTTGTAAAAGCCAATCATTGGAATTGAAATTTTGTAAATGATTGTCTTTTTTTCAAGGGGTGAGGTGTGGTGTGCATCCCATACTAAATAGGTTCAGCTAAACTTGCTGGTATGAATGCACCCTTAAATTAGCTGAATTTGTAAAGAAATTAGATATTTATATGTATAGAATAAAATTATGTTTTTAAAAAATCAGTTGTTATACTCAGTTCTTACTGTGAAGTTGTAATAAATAATAAAAATTGTTATTATCTTAATATTGTGAATACAATCTATACCACATTTATGTAAAAAACCTAATTAATCTAAAAAAAATAATAAAGTTACAAAATCAATGTGTCCCAAAATCAATTTGTATGAAACCGTTGAGCTAATAATCGTACGATGTGTAAATGGTGATAAAATCTAACGTGAACAATATATAACGTGAGTGAATCTCAAATATTACACACAACAATTCCTATGGAAATTAGTGAAAAGTTATACCACGAAAAAAGCTTCTAAAAAATACGTCATAATGCTTATGGCTCTATACTCTAGAAGGCTCTGGTTTTACTATGGAAATTTTAGTTTTTTGCTCGTTTCTAATTCCCTTATAAAAGCTTCGTTTTTTAAATTATGGCTTGTATAATCAAGGCTGCTTTGCTGATACTCTTAAAACTTTTAGTTTAAAACTTTCGATTGGGACCTTCCAATGTCAAAATATCTGCAACATAAGCCCCGTAGTCTTTTAATTTTATTAGCAAAAGAAAATACGATAAGGCAAGATTTAGTCGTCTTGAAAATAATATTCTCAAAACTTTTCTTTGGCTAAAAATTTAGATTAATTCCTCTTGAATATAAAATTTTTGCTGTATATAGCCTAAGAAAGTATTTCAGACTGTTGATTTTAAGGCGCATTGCTCGACTAATGCCATATCTACACAGTTGAAAATTTTTGTGATATACATCGCATATTCATCCAACATATCTTTACATCATTTTATGATGCAAGCCTTGAATAATAATTCTCTAGTTAGAATACTTAAAGATAAGTGTATTGCATTGTCCATAAATTCGAATCTGACTTTATTTTCAGAATGGATGCCAATGCCATCCAATAAAGATAGATTCACATATTCACTTAAATAAACTATTAAATTAAATTAAATACAGGGGTGAGCACTTGAAGTGTTACCAATTCAAAATGCTGTAAATTTGTCAATTTTTATTTTTTTTATTTCAAAACTTCAGTATATCGTAAAATATTTCAAATTTAACAAAAAATATGCTATTGTTCGATGTAGCCACCTTTAGCGCGGATAATAGCATCGAGTCCGCCCGAGAAGGCTTCACACGCTTGGTTTGTTAATATTGATATTCGTTGTAGTTTTACTGTCCACCACAAATTTTCTAGGTATCATAACTTTAACAGTTTACAAGTTTTTTAAACTTTTGTAACTTGTTGTTAAAATCGCCATCTTGTCCTCATAAGCGGGTAAGATGACTTTATTAGGTGGGTAAGATATCGATGAATAAGAAATCAAAGAAAACCAAGATAGACAAAATAAAATATTTACAAGTAATCTAACAAAAATTCACAAATAACTTAAGCTACAAAAATAATGTCTTAACAGAAGTTGCACCCGTACGATTTGCGTTTGCCTCTGTTGGAGTAAGTGCGCTACATGCGGTATGAGCCCACTTCTGGCATATTGAACACTCGAACCAGGTCTCACGTTTGCCAGAATCATTGCACACCAAACAAAGGTCGTGTTCTACGATAATATCATTGTCATTGTCATCATCTGATTCGACATAATTGACTGATATTGAGGAATCTGAGGATTCCTCAATATTGGAAACGTAAATACTTTTATGTCTATGAATTTTAGTGATTCACTCCTTTCCACTTTTTTCCGTTTTCTGCCTTTTTTTTTTGGTTTTGCATTTTTCTTTGTTCTTTGGCTTCATTGTCCGCTTTTCTAACTTAAAAAGCATTTTTGACTGGGGTACCCGTAATGTGTAAAGATGGCAACTTTTTCCTCTGCCTGATTGCTCCCGTAGTTTAAATGGTGGCTAGCCTAAGTTTTATTTTGTCTATTCTATTTGTGGTTGCTGAACTTTAATTCAAAATTCTTAATTAGCTTTCGAACAGAAAAATTAATTCTACTGAAAAAATAACTAATAAACGTTGTGTCTCTAGGTTCAATTTGTGGATACCGTTCAAAAATTGTTTTTGTGACAAAATGATTTTTATAATTTTGTTCTCTTCCAAAACCAAAGTCATGCATAGATACAGCTAAAGTTCAAATCTATTAAAAAACATCGTTTTTATACGACTAGTAATCTTAAAATCTGTTTAAAAATCTAGCCTCTAGCAAATTTCTTTATTTGAACACAGATTCCAATTGATTATCTTTTTCTGATGTAAAAAAAAAAAAAAAAAATTCGCAATTCAAATATTTGCTAAATAGATTCTTATCTATTAAATTAAAAAAAAAACACAAATGTCAAAAACATTTTACTAAGCTTTTTCTAGTTTGTTTTTGCGGTTTAGTCAAATAGGATTTTTCTTTTTGTGTATACACACGAAACCCACTACCAATTTGGCGTACTATAAAAAAAGCAACAACTTTTTTTTTTTTTAAATCAAACGAAAGAATCTAATAATAAAAAATAAAATTAAGCTTTGTTGTGCTTTATAACAACGTCAACAACAAAAACAAATAATATAGCAACACAAAGGACTCAGATTTGTTATTTTCTTTATTTTAATAACTTTTTAGCTCTGATAAGACGGGAAAGTAACGAAAATATGGCAAAATATATTTAATGACAATAATCATGTGTATATACTTTAAAGAAGTTATAAATAAACGCGAAATTCTAGAGCCCACCCGCTCCCATATAATCCACATAAATACACCCACACACAAATGTTCGATAAATGGAAAAATTCTATACGCAAGGATAATATTGTTAGAGATCTTCTATTTCAAAAATTTATGAGTTATTTCTCGTCTTCTACGAAAATCAACGTTTACACAGTACACACCCATATGATATATACGAGATGATATTCTAAACATTTTCTATATCATACACATATGAATAAGGCAAGAAGACGAACGAATAAATTCAAACAACAACTAAATCAAATATGCCACAGGTGATGTACATTTTTCGACTAGTTTCGTCTCCTTTGAGGGAAACTCGAATAGTAAAAAAAAAAAAACGAAAACGTTTAGAAAAACTATTTCGTAAATTTTTCCTCCAAGCATACAACGACGAATGATAATCGTTTATCAGATGAGAAGAAGAAGAAAATTATTAAGTTTTCCATATCCAATTTTTTTTTTTTTTTTTTTTTCGTCAAGAGGATAAATTATTGTTCTCGAGGCAAAGTGTTTTTATGGTCGGTTGTGTGTTGTTTATAGAGGTGGGAAAATATGAATTTTATATAACAAGTTTTTCTTTTGTTTTGTTCGTTTGTTTGTTTGAAAAATATGGAAATTGTAGGGTAGATTAAAGCGATGAAAATTTATATAAATAATTATTATCCGTTTGCCTGGATGATTTATTTTGGTTGAATAACAAAAAAAAAATGTTGTCTGCGGTTGTAAACTACTGGTGTAGCCATATACTTTGCAAAGCCGATTTTTTCTATTATCGTAAAGCTGAACTTTTCTTTGATCCAAATTCTATTTTAACATTAGAATCAAAATGTTATTGGATTTCGCCTTTAAGTTTCGTCTCGAATAGTGTTTCTCAAACTGGGGGCCGCGGCCCCCTAGCGCACACAAATTTCTGAATCTGCCTATTATCAATGACCGCTACGGTTTTCTGTGTTAATGATTTTTGTAAGATATCTGATCTTTATATGAATTCCACAATCGTGAGGATTTTGGTAGGCAAGTTCTTATTCTACAATGAACATGAACGTGAATTTCACATCCCAAACCTTGATCTGCGGGACAAAAAATATCATTTTTAAAATTGAGGCCTTTTGTGAAGTATAAACATTTTTAAATCACAGGTCGATATCCGAAGTAATTTTTTGGAAATTTAGGAGCCTATAGTATAAGCATAGTAAATTGGGCCTAAACAACGTATTTTCTATTTTCCCCATGGAGAAGCTTGGGCCCTGCTGCATGAAATGGAATACGTCATTTGTCCATGTTTCTAAATGTTTTAGCGATTTATTAGGGTTTGTGGTCCTTTAGTATATTGTTTTATAATTGCAAAAATATTTCGCAACTCCCCCCCACATTTTTACAGGGAGTTACAGCAGTTCTTGCATTTGTCATTTTTATTTTTTTCTAAATTCAATAACTTGCTTCGTTTTGAATTAAAAAATATTCCAAACAGTAATTATGGTGTATATTAGCAGAGCCTTCTAGAGTATAGAGCCATAATCATTATGACGTATTTTTTAGAAGCTTTTTTAGTGGTATAACTTTTCACTAATTTCCATAGGAATCCATAGTAAAAATGGTGTTTTTAAGCTTCAAGTTTTTCATTGAAAAAAGCAAAAATGTTACAAAATTTTTATACAAAAGTGTTCTACATATCTTTAGCAACAATATACAGGAAGGGTTTATTGGTATTAAGTAAATATTAATTGCAGAAATATTAAAATTAAATTATTTCTAAAATATATTTTTCGAACTTTCATTTAGAAAAATACATCAAAGTTGGCTCTGACGAATTAAAATAATACTTGCTACATTTATCTTTAGTTTTACTAGTGTACGTTAGATGTCTCAGATTTATACAGAAAAATATGAAAAAATTGTTTAATCACAAAATTATCACACGTTCTTAATATTTTGAGAATTTGTTTTGCTTTTCCTACAATTTTTGAACTTAAATTTCCCCAAGTGGCGATTTTTGGGACGGTTTTTCAAAATGTTTACTGCCCACTGCCATCTATGTATATTGGCTTAATGCACACGATTTGTAGTAAGCTTTTCTTTTTAATTTGACCAGAATGCTGTTGTTATGAACTTTTTTTTATATTTTGGTTTAAATAAACTAATTATTACAAGAAAATGAAAACGATTTACTTAAACGAGATTTATATATGTTGAAATTCAAACATTTATGAAAATATTTCAGAAATCATAATTAAGAATTTGCAACGTTTTCATTTACAAATTTGGCTTCGGAAAAAAAGTGATTTCCCATGTGTTTTATGTGTTTTACTATGAAAATTTTGGTTTTTTCCTCGCTTCTAATTCCCTTATAAAAGCTTCGATTTTAGATTATGGCTTGTATAATCAAGGTTGCTTTGATATTAGCCCAATTATGTGAATTATAATTAATTTGCATACTACCAAGCGAAACAGAAGTGCGATCATTATTAATAAAAAATCTAAAAATTGTATTCAATTGGTATTTCATTTATTATTGTGTTTATTTTACCGAAGAACTTTTGGATTAGCGCAGAAAATAACTTTATTCCAAAATAAGCAGCACAAAAAAAATCACATTATTTTGGAAGGAGCAAAACAAACTTATCCATAGAAACATTCCTAACTAAACTAACTTTAGAATCAGTTATGTAGAGACTCAATCTGAATCGGAGTCTGAGATTTGACAGTCAGAATTCATAGCATTTATAATATTACCTGCTAGACCTTTGCGGTGCTTTTATAATACATTTGGGTTGTGTCTTGCGTAGCCCAAATACCATATCACTGAAGCTATACGACTGAATGTACCGACAATCCTGCTCCCAGTTTTGCACTTATAGTAATATCCTAATATTGAATCGGCTCCACTACCATTAGAAATGAATTCTAACCATAACTGATGAACACGAGTTGACGAAAATCGACTTTCAATTTTGCATCTTATCAAATTCTTCATTTCGTTATGTATAAAGATCTTGTAACTAGAATCTGCCTTCATGTGTTCATAAGTATATCTTTTTCCTTGGTCTTACTGATAAATATAAAGTTACATTTTTAATTTCTTGTTCTGATAAACATGGAAAGTCCTTAATCTGATTAGTAGCCTCCTCCCAACAAATTCGTTTGTTCTCAAGACCTTTCAAGACCATAACGTGCATGATTTTCGTTTTCTGTAAACATAGGTGGACGGTATGCATTCAGTAAGGCACAAAGAATTTTAGTTAAAGATGACAGCTTGGGGAAATAACTGAGTTCAATAGTTGAAGCAAAAAACTTGTATTTTTTGATTCTGCTGTTCACACTTTCCATAGTCACAGCTCTGGACTCATTATAATCTTTTGTGCAAAACTGTTTTTGTCCCTTGGTTAGTAAATGAGGCATTGTTGGATTAAGTTTTAGCAATTTCAACTTTTCTATGACATCTCTGAATCCACGATTTTTGAATTGCTATTGTGGTGTTTGCAAAAAATACACTTTCAGCCTAAACAATGTATCCGTCAGGGAAAACCACAATCATGGTCTTCAATAAGTTTCTGTGCTTATGATTGGAGTACGTTATTATATTTCTAATAATATATCTATGACTAAAACTAATTGACAAATTTGTAACTAGGTATCTATATGTAATTATAGATACCTAAATTTTTACTTACCGAATATTTATATTGTTGCACTTAAATTCACTATTTCGCACAATATATACACACTAAATATACTTTTTTTAGACTTTATACAACACGGATATATTTTGAGATGGAACTACCCAAGTAACAATTTGAGCTCCAAATAAGCTCTACATCGCTTCTAGAGCTATATTTTAGAGCCTGTAGTTTTTTATTATGCTCTATCAGCGCTGCTAGAACTTATATAGAGCTCCTGTCGGACTAAATTTGCTAATTTTAGAGCAACAATTCTCCTCTTGGAAAGTTGTATAATCGTTTATATACCTGCTATAACAGAGCTATTAGCTGAATGATAGCTGGATGTTAGAGTTGCATAAAGCATTTATTAAGAAGCACTTTGCTTCAATAATGGTTATCTAAGGATGTTAACTACAGCTATTGGCTTTACAAAATATGAATTTAGACATTCAATTGTTGCGATAAAAAAAAAAAAAAAAATTCAACTCACACCGAGCATCATTTAATTCTGATAAAATATTTTTAACAACTTTGATAAAATATTGTTTTATGGTGTTATGTAAATCAATATTATTATAAATAATTATATATAATTATTGTTTAACTTAGATAATATGTAATTTTAGGTGCCGTTTAATTTTTATGGTGAATATAAATAATATAGGACGAAAAATTTTATTGCTCCTCGATTATATTTTGTATTTACAAGGAAAATAAAAAAAAATTATATGTTTTCGAACCTATTCGCACGTGCTAGTATTTGAATTCTTTGAAAATTCTAGGTTATGTTCAATTAATTTATTTGGCGGAATTCATTTTAACAATTGTAAATTATCTGAAAGTTACAAAGGGTTCTCAGCAAGAATTCAGGTATCGAGATATCTTATACGACTATATCAGTAATTCCTCATTATTGTTTATCGACAACATTTCTTGACATTATGTCGCTTTTTTTACTCCATTTTTATGAAAACAAAAATGATTACAAATTATGCTAATATAAGGTTACCTGAATTACGTCTCCCTTTTATAATGCTATTCGTTTTTTTTTTAATAAATGGATTCCATACTAAACCATTTATAAAGCAAAATACTAAATATAGAGCACGCAGCTTTAAATCATCATATTATTGCCGCTTATAGCTTTAAGTAATTATGTTTATGATTTAGATTTACAGCTTGGAGCTCTATAATACTGAATAATTACGTTTTATTGAAGCAATATTTGTTTTTTTTAACTATATAACGGTATTATTTTTTTCATCAACAAATTGACGTAGGTAGTCTGTTAAGTTGGCCGGCTTTCCTTTCCCACAATAAATTCCAATAACCATTGGCTTGAAATATTTTATTTCGGAAATATTGAAGAGAATTTTCCAAAATTGCCATTGGGAACTCTTGTAGATCGGTAACCCGTCGATATTAAAATTTAGTGAAATATTCATTGTTTGCTCGAGATTACCGTAGAAATATTGTGTTAAGCAGTTCTTTAATCCCTGATGCCAATAGCTCCCATTACCTACAGGATACAACGATCGATTACTAGGGGTTTCTAATAAAGTTCGTGGATCTTTAGGAAGTCCTTCATCAGGCAGCTGAGCTTTTCTCAATAAATTTAATAATTTTTGAAGCGCTTGATGTCTTATGTTAAATTCCAGTGCCCATTCTTTAAGTTCTTTTCTTAAATTTATTTTATCGTTTTCAGAATCGACGTCGTCACAAATTAAATCTTGTAATGTACTTCCCTTTTCAATATCAGCAATCTCGGTATCATCCAAATCATCATCTATACTATATCCAGAAATTATTGAACATTGATTATCATATTGCCCCGCTGAGTTCTGAAACACGCTTTCAGAATTTTGGGGCTTTGCTGGACTTTTTGGTGGATTAACAATTTGGTTAAAAATTTTCCTATTCCTTTTAATTTGATATCGGTATGTACTGCTAAATTTATATTTTTCCACGCTTTAGAATTATACATTTCTCGATTTTTTTCTGACTTTTAATAAGGAATTAAATAACTAAATAGTTAATTTAACTAAATTTTTGACAGAAGATGAACAATTTTCCCAATTGAAGCAGCCTTATATTAGCTTTAAATTAACATAAAAATAAAGTACCAACTCTATTTTAATGTTATTATTTTTTTTAAATGGTGAAAAGCTTTTTATGAACATCAAATTATGTAAAACTGGAGCTAAGTCTTATAACACTTATGGTTTTTATTAAGCTGCATTATAGCTGATATTGCTACTATATTGCTGTTGTACAATTAATAGCATTATAATATTATATCATGCTCTAATACTAAAGAATTTAAAGCTCTATATTTGATTATAGAGCTCTTAAATAGAACTATCTGCTCTATAATTTGTTAAAGCTGCGAATGTCTAAACTGTGTATTATAGAGCAAATAATTTTTTTACTAAAGCACCTAATGTCAATTTTTACTATATTGATGCAACTAGCAAAGCAAATGCTATTTAAGAACTGCAATAGAGCAAACAGGAAACTGACAGCTCTAACAATTGTTACTTGGGTATTTTATTATGTATAAATAACTGTTTAAGAATATAATAATGGTACAAATTTGAGTAATGAGACTGTATCAAAAAACTTATATCAGACTATCTTACAAATTATATAATACTATCACTTTGTAACTACTTCATAACTACTTAAGACTATTTTATAATTACTACTCTTACTTGTAAGAATTTCCATTATATATCTGAAAAAACTTACAAGCTAAGCGGAAACATATCATCGCGGAACATAACATTTTTAACGCGGAAAATACAATTTTAAAGAATCGCGGAAATTATGGAAAAATGTTATGTTGATGAATATGCTTGTTTTACGATTTTACAACTTTAAATGGCCTTGACAAATATTTACAATTATGCGCTTATTGTTTGTAATTTAATATTATGCAAACGCGACTTACTAATTATAAACTCACCTTCAAAGTTGTATGATCGTGAAAATTAGCTTATTATAAATTAAATTTAATAAATAAAGAGTGTTTCACAACAACGTCAATAATTCTAATTCATGATCACTTGACTTTTGAACATATAGATAAGTACCATCAATGACAACTACAATAGAATTTTCATCTGCATCCAGAAGTTTATGAGCCATTTTAGTTTGATGTTTCATTCCATCTTCTCGTGATATATGATCATAACCTAAATGAAGATGGACAAAATGCTCATCCAAGGCTTTTCGAACAGATTCAAACATTGCAGACACTCTTGCTTGACCATCTACATTGAATAAATATGCCAAAAACTCCTGTGACAAGTTCATCCATAGTTTTACTAGGAATATCGCTAACGCATTTCTCGTAGATCTGTTGCAACTATTTCTGATGTGTGGCTTTATAAAAGCATGAAGGCAATCGAAATTCTCTTGTGAAAATCTGGAGTGAATTTCTGGTAGTCATATGGAATTAGTAGAGAGCCGTTGTCGAAATCGATTTTAGAATATGAGTTGGCCTTATTAAAGTAGACGGAATTGAAAAATTCTGCAATATCTTCAGGGGACAACACTATTGTTTCTTTAGTTGCAACTAATGATTCTAAAGTCTCTTTATTAAACAAGCCATTTTTGTCAAAATGGGAACGACAGCATCTATTGTTCATTGGAATAAACATTTTCTTTCTTTTCCACATATCGATGATGGCTTCTTTGGAAATCCTACATCTACCAGCTTCTTTACAAATAAAACATTTTCTCTGTGTACCAGAGTAGCTAGGAAGATTGACTGTAATTCCATTTCTTGGAACAGAAGAAACTCTGTTTGATGTTACAGAAGCTTGACTACTGAGAAATTCAGATGAAGATTCAGATTGAGATTCAGTTCTTGTGTTTTCTAATGTCGAAAATGAAGATGTACCATTCATGGGTGAAGCCTGGGAATCAATCTCTGAAGATGTAGTGCAACAAGAACTATCAGGGGTTGTATCCATTTCATTATCATGCAAATTATTGTCCACAGTATTATCCTCAGCTATATTAACAGGCAGTAAGTGATATCTTTTGAACTTTAATCTGGAATGACACTTTAAACAGGCGTAACTATTTGGATTATACGTCTTTCCTACGCTTTCTGAGTATGTAGTAACATTTTTTCATTAAGAAGGTGCTCCTAAAGTGCAAACTCCTTGCCATTTCAATATGAGTGACGTACATATGCAAAGAGAATATGAGGTCGTTCAACTACAATAAATAATTTTATGTGATTACATGCAAAATAAATATAAAGAGTATACATTTTACCTTCTGGGCTCATTAGTGTAACCAAAGATAAAGATGATGCAAGCAAATAGTTCTAAATAGCATGAAATGTGAATTGAAACACTAGATAGATTTGTATGGTTTAACAAATAAAAGCAGTTCAACTTAGATTTGATACACACAAGTTATAACCAATCCAAAAATGATGTGACACAAGTGTGGACTTGTTCCAATAGATTTCAAACTTAAATGAAATAGTTCTAATGATGATGAATACACAAGTTAACAAATTGTAAAAGTACTAAAGATTATTATTGAAATTGGTTGGAACCCATGAAGGTTCCGCACTCAATGTTACAAGGGCCCATGGTGCAAGTTTAAAGATTATGTTACACACAAGTTAAAATTACTCAAACAAGACTTGAAATACGATTTATACAACAATAAGATTCTTTCGGCTTTTTATAGACACAATATATTAATAATAATGCCATTCACAACATTTTCGACTTGTTAATCAGAAAAATGAAGAGGCCAGTCATTTATAATATATCTACCAAAAAAAGTAGAAATATCAAAATCCCCCCCGTACTTTAACCCGAGAGTCAATATAAAATGTATTGACTCTAAAAAATGAAAAATTTCCTTCCTGCCACAGAAAGCTCAAGGAAAGTTTTCATTTTTTAGAGTCAATACATTTTATATTGACTCTCGGGTTAAAGTACGGGGGGGGATTTTGATATTTCTACTTTTTTTGGTAGATATATTATAAATGACTGGCCTCTTCATTTTTCGGATTAACAAGTCGAAAATGTTGTGAATGCCATTATTATTAATATATTGTGTCTATAAAAAGCCGAAAGACAAACAAACTTCTCTTTCGATTTATACAACAGTAGTTACACAACAAGATTGATTGATTGATTGATTGATTTGGGTGTACGATCAAGACTAAGCAAGGTTCCCGGTAAGACGCCGGGTCCACCGTACACCCTTTTCACATATAACAAAACCGAAGGAAAGGAAAGGCATGTTAGTAACAAAGAATCGACCCGGTTCCAGACACCTAAGTAGTCGATAGTTAGTATGTTTCTGTTAGTAATATATACGATAAAATAGTTAGCACAAGACAATACAATTTCTAAACTACTTGTTCACTGTTCCGGTAATGCTGAAAATCCAAATGAAAATTAATTAATTATTGGTATCTACTACTTAAAAATAGACTAAAGAATTTTAAACTCCGAAACCCTCATTTAATTATCTGAAATAAATTACAAGTTAATTTGTATGTACTACAATTAAATTAATATTAATATTTGAACCCCATATACATTAAAACTACCTATCCGCTGAATACTTAAAGTTTCTGGAAATCTGCGTTGGGTCTGCCAGAATATTTCTGAAAATTAAAATGGAAATTAGTTAATTATCACTAAATACTACTATTGAAAATAAACTAGAATTATTAAAGCTCTGATTTCTAATCTACTTTTATGTTTATTAAAATTAAAATTAAAAATACGCTCTGAAATAATATTTATTAGTTTGCTGAATCAGATTCCTGAGCACTTGGGAAAATCCTAATCCTAATTAATAAATATATAAATATAAAATAATCATAAATTGACTTAAGGCTAATAAATATAATCAAAATCAACTGTTCATTCACATGATTTCCTCCCTACTGGTCCCTGTCGCTACTTAAAACTACTATTTAGTTCAAACTATAATACAAGTAGTTTCAGCAAAATCTGCCACTAAGATTCTAGGAGTTTGGTCTGTAATGGGCACTGTCCTGTAATGAATTATAATTAATGTTATCAGTAACCAAAATTAAAATTATAAGGCGCTAATATACTCTGTTACTAGGTATACACTAAAATTGAAATCTAATTCACCCAAGAAATTAATCTAATCAGCCGTTTCCTACATATCCGGAAAAGAAAATTAATAACAATGAAGATCATTATTAATCATTATTTAAATCATTATTTAAATCATATTACGTATAAATTAAGTGTAATAAAATGTGTTAAAACGAAAATAAAATAAGAACACAATTAAATAAAGATAAAGAACACAAATTAAATTTTTGTTGTAGTCGTTTCTTGATTTGACTACCACTATTTCCATGCCCGTCACCATTTAAACTAAAATCTGCAATTCAACACCAATATCCCATACACTTCTACATGCAGGCTTATTTTGGTAGCTGGAATAGTAATTGTTAAGCTCAAAATTTGAACCGAAAATCCTTTTACTATATCAGGCACCTTAAAATTTAAAATTAAAATAAAATTTTAGAATTATTGCTAGAATAGTTCTATACCAACAAACTTAATTTGAAACTCTTCCTAATGGCATGAAAATGCACGGCTTTATTGTTGTAAAATTTCCCAGCGTTCCTTTTGCTTTGTATTTAATTATAGCTGTTTTTGCTATATACCAAACCAATAGAAACAAAAAATGCCAACATCACAAGCCGTATCACATCAACACAGCACCGATAAAACCTGCCACCTCCCTACAGACTTTATAATTCTCTTGCCAATTAGCCATTTGCCCATTATCGATTTTAGTTCATTTGTCCCCTCGCTTGGGCAGCGCTGACTACTTTTTTTTTTTTTTTACATGCGAAAACAAGTAAATTCATGTTTACAAATACAAGTTTCTTGTCTAAATTAGTGGATGTCCCCCTACTTTTTTTTATGATTAATAAAATTCAATATGTTGTGATTAATAATAAATAACAAATTTTAAAATTAATTTAGTCGAAATTAATAATTTAATGAAACATTCAAGACACATTTTGACCATATAAAACTACATATGAAATATTTTAGCAAGCGTTGCATTTATATTTGGGAAAGTCACTAATTGCCATATGTATGTATATGCACTAACATTCACACGAATGAAAAGAGAAAAAAGAATATTTTGATTCTATGTATTTACATGCACGCAAAACAAAACACAAATACGTTTAAGTAAAAGTAAGAAGAAACAATCACGTGTCCATATTCGCCTTTAAAGGGCCGCAATAGGCGCTACGATCGCCACCAGTTAAAGGTGAACAGCAATTCAGCGTTTATTTTTATGTGTTATTTTTTAATTATTTTGTCGCTGAATAAATAAATATACTTTAATGTGCAATAAATGATTGTTTTGAACTGAAATCAATAACAAAATTGTCCAATTATGTATTTTTTTTATTGCTGTTCACCTTTAACTCTAGTTTCAATATCGTCCACCAGATGTCAGCCACTTTGCGTTAAAAGGCGAATATGAACAGAACTTTTATAACGACAGTTTTTTTTTTTTTTTAGAAGAAGAACATTTTCATTTTACGTACATAAACAAAAAACCAAAATTCCCCCTTCCTAAACAACTCATCATAATAAAATAGTTAAAGAAACAACATTTTAATTTATTTTTATTTTTTATTTTTTTATTTTTACTCAATTCATATCAAGTATACCAATACATATACGTGATATGAATATACCTGAATAAATAACGATAGTCCCGTTATTCTGTTTTTGACCACGTTTTTCCCGTTTCCCAATTTAGATTAATTCACCCTACACTTCACAAGATTTTCACTTCACAGTTGTCCATAAATTATCTATTTCCACTACACTATACCGTTCACTACACTTGAAATTAATAAAAGAAAAATTATACGCGATATTATTTAATATAAGCGAACCGATTACGCGAGCAAATAAACTACGATACGCACACTCAAAACAAAACAAAAACCAAAAAAACACTCACGAAAATTTTTTAATTATTATTTAAATTAAATTAAACTATATATTTATAAAATACATAGCTTTAACAACACAAAAATTGAGAAATAAATAAATAAAAATTAAATAAAATTCTCGAAGAAGACGACAAAAACACGTCTTTCTTCTTCGAGCGTCAACGACGAACCCAACAGTAGTTACACAACAAGAGGTTCGAAAATAATCGAATATACAGTTGAGAGGACGAGATGTGTTGCCTAGGAAACACAACGACACCGTAACTAAGACATTAATAAAATAATGAGGTCGGTCGATTTTCTAAAAATTAAGAACCAAAATTTGTGCATCAAATTACTAATACAAATAATGGAAAAATTCTGACAAATAGACTAGAATTTATTAGAGAAGGGGGAATATTCTTTATTTTTTTCTAGAAAAGTCAATTTTTCCGTAAATTACGGATAATACAATTAAAAAATAAAATATAATGGGCTGAAACCTCACGAGGTGATCAGAACTTCGGTCTTTGGTACCTTCAATAATGTCATAAAGTTGGTGTGACAGTTTTGACATTATTGATTTCTATTTTAACCAAATTATATTTACTTATACAACAACAGAAAACAGGTCAAAAGCTTCAATAACATGGGTACAGGCATCCAATTTAAAACGAAAAATCGTATTCTAGAACTTTATACCGAAAATAGTATAACAAACTATACTGATACTTCTAACCGTTTAACTGACTATATTCCAGGAACTTATCCAAAAACTGATTTTAGAATCCCATTTACAAATTGCATGTCAAATTTCATAACAAACGGGTAAGGAATAACTAAGTTCCATCCTACAAAGCCATATTCCAAAGCTTTATCCAAAAATCATTTTATAATCCCATTTCCAACACACATATCAAATTTCATCATAATCGGTTAAGAAATAGCAAAGTTCCATCATACTTGGCCATATTCCTGAACTTCGTCCAAAACTCATTTCAGATTCCCAATTTGAATACACATGTCGAATTTTATCATAATCGGTTGAGAAATAAGCAAGTTCCATCATATTTAGCCATATTCCAGAACCTGATACAAAACTAATTTTAGAATCCCATTTCCATTACACATGTCGAATTTCATCATAATCGGTTGAGAAATAGCCAAGTTCCAACATACTTGGCCATATTCCAGAACTTCATCCAGAAATCGTTTTAAAATTCCAGAACTTCATCCAAAAAACATTTTAGAATCCCATTTCAAATACAAATGTCGAATTTCATCGTAATCGGTTGAGAAATGGGCAAGTTCCATCCTACTTGGCCATATCCCAGAGCTTCATCCAAAACTCATTTTGGAATCCCATTTGTAACATACACATTGAATTTCATAATAATCGGTTGATAAATAGGCAAGTTCCATCATATAAATAGTTTGTTAACTATTCAGTACATCCAAATCCAACCCCAACTCAACTCCAACTCAACTTCAACTCAACGCGCAAATTGACCCCTAATTTAACCTTCAAATCAATTCCCAATTCAATGCCCAATCCAATAATCAAATAAGCATATATAAAAAATCGTAAATATTTATAAAAGCAGGTATTTTGGGTCAATTCGTATGGCAGGTACCCCACCGCTTTGACGTACAGTCTCCAAAAGCTTTTCAAATCTCCGCCTTGACCATAGAAACAGATTGGCGTAAAAAAAATCCAAATCGGACAAGCCGTTCTCGAGATACCATGGGTCCAGACACACAGACAGACGGACGGACATTTTTTTTTTTTTGCATTCTCAGACTCAGGGACTTTCAAAACGTCGAGAAAAGTGGTTTTGGACCAACCAAATTTTTCGTCATTTTTGACAGGATTTCAATACTTTGGTCTTTTTAGACCGAAGTAATTACCGTAAACGGTAATTCGGATACCTAGTTCTTTGGGAAAAAAGAAACTCGGCATAGATAAAATTTCAAATTACTTCGGTCTAAAAAGACCAAAGTATTGAAATCCTGTCAAAAATGACGAAAAATTTGGTTGGTCCAAAACCACTTTTCTCGACGTTTTGAAAGTCCCTGAGTCTGAAAATGCAAAAAAAAAAAAAATGTCCGTCCGTCTGTCTGTGTGTCTGGACCCATGGTATCTCGAGAACGGCTTGTCCGATTTGGATTTTTTTTACGCCAATCTGTTTCTATGGTCAAGGCGGAGATTTGAAAAGCTTTTGGAGACTGTACGTCAAAGGGGTGGGGTACCTGCCATACGAATTGACCCAAAATACCTGGTTTTATAAATATTTACGATTTTTTTATACATGCTTATTTGATTATTGAATTGGGCATTGAATTGGGAATTGATTTGAAGGTTAAATTAGGGATCAATATGCGCGTTGAGTTGAAGTTGAGTTGGAGTTGAGTTGGGGTTGGATTTGGATGTAGTGAATAGTTAACAAACTATTTATATGATGGAACTTGCCTATTTATCAACCGATTATTATGAAATTCAATGTGTATGTTACAAATGGGATTCCAAAATGAGTTTTGGATGAAGTTCTGGAATATGGCCAAGTAGGATGGAACTTGCCCATTTCTCAACCGATTACGATGAAATTCGACATTTGTATTTGAAATGGGATTCTAAAATGTTTTTTGGATGAAGTTCTGGAATTTTAAAACGATTCCTGGATGAAGTTCTGGAATATGGCCAAGTATGTTGGAACTTGACTATTTCTCAACCGATTATGATGAAATTCGACATGTGTAATGGAAATGGGATTCTAAAATTAGTTTTGTATCAGGTTCTGGAATATGGCTAAATATGATGGAACTTGCCCATTTCTCAACCGATTATGATAAAATTCGACATGTGTATTCAAATTGGGAATCTGAAATGAGTTTTGAACGAAGTTCAGGAATATGGCCAAGTATGATGGAACTTTGCTATTTCTTAACCGATTATGATGAAATTTGATGTGTGTTGGAAATGGGATTATAAAATGATTTTTGGATAAAGCTTTGGAATATGGCTTTGTAGGATGGAACTTAGTTATTACTTACCCGTTTGTTATGAAATTTGACATGCAATTTGTAAATGTGATTCTAAAATGAATTTTTGGATAAGTTCCTGGAATATATGTAGTCAGTTAAACGGTAAGAAGTATCAGTATAGTTTGTTATACTATTTTCGGTATAAAGTTCTAGAATACGATTTTTCGTTTTAAATTGGATGCCTGTACCCATGTTATTGAAGCTTTTGACCTGTTTTCTGTTGTTGTATAAGTAAATATAATTTGGTTAAAATAGAAATCAATAATGTCAAAACTGTCACACCAACTTTATGACATTATTGAAGATACCAAAGACCGAAGTTCTGATCACCTCGTGAGGTTTCAGCCCTTTATATTTTTGGATATAAAATTGCGAACTCTGAATTTTGTACAGAAAAAATCAATTTTTTTTATGTTTCAAGTATTTCAAGAATTTTCATATTTCGGTAATTCAGAACAGAAAAATTATATCCAAATTTGGTCTTAAATACCTAAGTAAAAACCATCAAGAATAGTCAGCACACAAATGTTTAGCTTTAACCTTAGTCAGTCATTTCTTTATCTGTTCTGGTCCACTCATATGTCTAGTTAAGTAAAATATTTCGTACCAGCTAGAGTTTTTACAGAAACATCCAATTTTTAATAGTTCTTCAGGCAAATCTTTTTAAGATTTTCAAAATGTTTAATAGTTTTTTGAAATCCTACCATTTTTGCGTAAAATTATTTTTTAATCCTACAAATCGGATACAGCTGAAGGAATATTTTGGGTTGGTAAACGACATTCAGTAAATTTTTTGTCTGTTTACATTGTCATGATCGGAGTATTTTTATCCATTGATAAAATCTCACTTACATTACGATTAGTATAAATTGACATAGCCCATAAATTTAACTATTATTAGTTCAATTAGAGATTTAAAAAAATTAATGTCTAATAGAATATCTAAGCCCTATTTGGCAAATTAAAAATTTTGTGGCGTTTCAATCTTTCCCTCGTTGTGATAGTGAGAAGCTTGCTTGCCAGCTCGTTTGGATGAATTTTCAATCTTGAGTGATACCTGACACTGGAATCCCTAATTTCTTCCCGTATTGTTAGGACCTGTAGATCTCTGTGAATTATATCGTTTGATACGTACCATGGTGCATCTGTTGGAATAATATTAACCAAAACCAAGTTGCCAATTATCTTTCCAAAATGGACTGTATATATTTCAATACTAGTGCTCCAACATTCAAAATAACCAAAACACCAATTTCTTTGTTTTTTAATATAACTCAAAATGTTGCGCACAAAAATAATTTTGTTTGGTTTTATTTCAAGGATTGTAATAATCCGCTTTGTTTTAAAAAAATGTTATGACTGACAAAAAAAACTTACACCTTACAAGTTAGAACCCTAAATACATTATTGTTTCATTTTTGAAAGGAAACCGAACTGTGTTCGCCCTATCTACAGTACTAATTCAAATTTCCATGGAAATTGGACTCTGTTCGCATTTCAAACTATCAATAACCCAAAACTCCACCTTTGAGTAATTCAACCAAGACAAAATGTTGAATACTATTTCAACATCCTCCCACCTTTTAAATGTTGAACATGATTCTTTTTAAAATGCGAGCACCATCCAGTACAATATTGTTATAGACAATTTTAAAAACAAAAATAATAATTAACCCTTTAATGCATGATTTTTTCTTTTAATTGAAATGCTTTTTTTCTTATAAAGATGTGTTTGGTTGAAAAGGATTTCAAAGTAAAAATGGTTGGAAGCAGCTAGGTAGTTTTCCCGGAAAATTGATTTTATGACATTATGCCTATTTGCATCATTATGGATTTGTGGTAAAATATTTAAATATTTTTTCATTTATAACGCTTCTTAATAATAAGGCAATTCATTCAAAATTAAAATAAATATTCAAAAACAATATTCTTATTTAAAAAAAATTACATATGTAAATGTATGTTTACTACTAACTATATGCAAAACATCGACTAACTAATTCTAAATGGCGATTTTATTTGTAAAACGCAGAAAAAAACAAAAAATTGTGTGAAACGAGATAGAAAAACAAATGAACAACAGATATTCGAAACAAAACACAAAAAATATGCTCAAATGTAGATGCAGTTCAAATTAGAATAACATGATGCAGATATGCTACACTATGCATTAAAGGGTTAAAAATTCTATAGCTACGTTAACAATTTATCACTTAAATAATTTTCATGTTTCCACTACTTGTTTCTGACTGTTGTATACCCTGGTCTACTTCAAATGGTAACCTTGCTAATTTTGATATTCCTCGTTCAATTATAACGACCCGGAGTCAATGGTTCGAAATCATTTGGATCTGACGACATCGCTGTCAATGGTCTGGAATTCAGAACTGATTCTATTTCGACTATTAGCGTATACAGGAATTCTAGAGTCTGATTCTTGAACCCACAATTCTTTTCAAATGCTGCTTGAATATCTTTATTCCAGACTCCCACAGTCCACCGAAGTTTGGCGTTCTTGGATATGAAATTCCACTTGAATCCATTTTCGATACATGCTTTCATGATTTGTTCATTCGATTTGGCTAACAATATTTCAATTTCTTTGATTCGATTATTCCCACCAACAAAATTAGTGCTGTTGTCACTCCACACTGTTGCTGGTTTGCCTCTTCTACTACAAAATCGTTTCATGCATGCTATGAAGGCATTCGCTGTTACATCTTCTACCTAAATGAATAAACAGACATATACCTTAATATATGTATCCTTTCGTTGATTCTTGTATCGGATTGAAAATGGTTCACAAAAATCTACTCCCGTATTATAAAATGATCTACAAGATTCTAAGCGAAATTTTGGCAATACCCCCAATAATTGTTTCAATGGTTTAGCCTTGGCCCTGAAACATTCGTTAAATTTACTTAGAACTCCTTTCAGAAACCAATACTTCTGTCTCAACGTCATCAAAGTCTGCTGAACTCCACAATGTTGATTAGAAATAGAAACATGCATCACCAATAGACTTGATACATGGTGATGTGGTAACAATAACAAGTATTGGTGTTTTTCACCAAATGATAAGGAAGATTTACTAATACGTCCACCAACACGCATCAAATTTTCTTCATCTAAAAAAGGGCTTAATGGAGCCAAATTGCTTCTTTTTGACACATAGCCCTTCCGTTGTAACAATCAATATCTTCTTGAAAATATTCATGCTGCATTATTCTAAACAACATTTTTAAAGCTCCATCGTGATCATCCAACTTGATTAGTCCGCGAGATCGTCTACATGCTGATTACAACGTAACAGTTTTGTATAAGAACTAAATGTTTTGGTTCTCAAAATATCTTCTAACTTGACTGCTAAAAATATATACGTAGCACTTTCCGGTTCTGGTACTTCATCCACCTTTTGAATACATTTCACCACATGTTTAGACCAATCATCCTCATCAGTCAATAGAAACCTTGGCCCACTGTACCACTCCTCATTTGTTAAAAAATCTTTCGGCATTGCACCTCTGCTCAATACGTCTGCAGGATTCTTTTTATCTTCAACATGACACCATAACATTTTTGTAGTTAGTTTTTGTATTTCCGCTACTCTATGCGCCACAAACGCCTTCATATTGTAAGATGCCATCATCAGCCATTGTAAAACAGTTGTGGAATCTAACCACAAAATAACTGAGTCATTTGAAATATCCAATACTGTAGCAACTTCTTTAACCAATCTAGCCAACAGTAAAGCAGCATTTAATTCCAAGCGAGGAATTGATTGAACTTCCAATGGTGCGAACCTAGATTTACTACACTCCAAATTAATGGTCTTATTATTTGATTTATCGACGCAACGTACATATAAGCATGCTCCATATGCCACCATTGAGGCATCTGCAAAACCATGTATTTCGATTTTTACTAAGTTGATCTGCATAACACATCTTGGTATTTTGACATTGTTGATATTCAGTAATTGATTATAAAATAATTGCCATTTCTCCAAATCTGTTAACACTTCATCGCATTGTAATTTGAGCAACCATAATTGCTGCATAAATAGTTTCCCTGTTAGAATAACCGGACCAATCAAACCCAATGGATCAAATAATTTTCCAATACATGACAACACATTTCGTTTCGTAATCTTCTCTACAAGAATATCTAGTTTTAAACGATCATCGTTTGTAACCAATTTGCGTAGGTTCATGCCAGCACCTGATAATATTGGAATTAATTGACGTTGTAGTTCAATTGTCCGTTCAATGTCATTACTTCCAGCTAAAACGTCATCGACGTAAAAGTTTTCTTTCAATGCTTTTGCTGCCATCGGATAATTTTTGAATTCGTCTGCTGCCAATTGCGTTAAAGTTTCCATAGCTAAGTATGGCGCTGAGGCAGTTCCATATGTAACTGTTAATAATTCATATTCTTCAAGAGGCTGAGATGGATCTTCTCTCCAAACTATTCGCTGATATGGAGTATGATGATTAGATACCAATATTTGACGGTATATTTTTTCTATATCAGCCGTAAAAGCATAAATATAGGTTTGGAAACGAAGTACTGTTTAAAACAAGTCAGGCTGAACCTTTGGCCCCACTAATAATACTTCATTTAAAGAGAGACCAGAACTTGTCTTTGCAGACGCATAAAATACAACACGTAATTTGTCGTTGCTAGGTTTCACCACAGCATGATGCGGTATAAAATAACTAAGTTGTAAACTACAGTTAGGCGCGACTTTTTCATATGTCCCAACCTTTTATATTCCCGCATAAATTCAACATAACTGTTTTTTAATCCTTCATCGTTAATAAATTTATGTTCCAAATAGTGAAAACGACGAACTGTTTGTGGTTTAGATTCTCCTAATTACGGCAAATTTGTTTTAAACGGCAACTTCACATCGCAACCATTACTGTCTCGTCTATGCGTGTTTTCGAACAATATTTCACATAACCTTTCTTCTTCTGATTGTATTGGTTTATCGTTAAATGTTTCAGCTTCCCAAAATTTTTCAATGATTCGATTGGCTGATTCTTCAGGATCATCATCGTATGTCGACAAAAAACAATTGGATGATGTTTCTTGTTCCAATTTACCACCGACTATCCAACCAAAAGCTGTATCATGAAATTCGGCCATACAATCGCTAACTTCAAGTCGATTACTATATAATATTTTATGAAATACTTCAGCTCCAATAAGTAAATCAACTAGACCAGGGTTGGCGAAATCAGGATCTGCCATTGGCATTTCATTTAAAAATCTCCATTGTGACACATCAATATTTTCTAACGGTATTCTACTAGCAATAACAGGAACCACCATAAATTCGAATTTATCCTGATAATTTGACACTCTAGATTTAACTTCGGTTTTGATTTTAAATTTCACATCCATCTTCATGTTGTTTAATCCCTCAAATTATGGTTTTACTATGTAGCTATTTGTTAAGTTTCAACTTTTCCGCAAATTCATAAGTAACAAAATTATTCATCGAAGCGGAATCTAATAATGCTCTAATATTAATTCGATCAGATTCAATTGATTTTATATTTGGCACTTCACTAGTTTGACTAATTCCATTACCACTAATTAATTTTGATTCTGCTATTTTACCCTGCTGATCATAACCTCTTGCGTTATTATTCACTTCTTGTTTATCAAAATGTAAAAAACTGTTTATTCTTTTGTCTATGGTTGGGTTTTAAACACTTCAAACATAATTGGAGTTGTTTCACTTGTTCATGTCGTTGCCTGGAGTTCATATTTAAAAATTCAGGACAGGCATAAATAAAATGATTATTCTTGTCACACATCATACAGTTAGTACGGGTCTTTTCCATAAAAAATGTTGAACTTCGAGTTGATTTCTTCATTTTATAATTATCACTTCCTTGCTCATTTGTAATTTTGTATCCACGTTTGACGTTCGTTTACACTATTCTCATATTCCTAAAGTTTCTTCGTTTCTAAATCTAATTTCTGTTTGACTGTATGCACTATGATGGTATCAGATATCTGTTCTCCAATCATTGTATGTAAATCTCTGCTTTATCTACTAAATTTTGTAAATCAACAGCCGATTCAAATTTAACTGGTTTTAAATTGAAAAATATCTGCATTTGTTCGTTGATAATTTCTCTTTCATTATTGTACATATCTTCGCATTAATGCTTTCCATGGTAGCTCAAAATCATCACCTGAGCAATCAACATACACCCTTGAAAATAATAATATTTTTCAATATTCGATAATCCACTGTCATCTATTATCATTCGACAAAACGAATCAAGAAACTTCAGCCAATTTTGTTTATTGCCTTAAACGTTGGTAGTGGAATTTGAGGAAGCTTAAACCGTTGATCATGTATGACTGGTTTTAAATACTGATTTTTCAACTTTAAATCGTTATTATTGTCCTTTATAGTTGAATCCTGGTTATAAGTTCTGTCCCGTAACATATCGAAATTTTTCGTTTCGGATAAATTAGTTGACCGTTTATAGATCGTATGTGTAAATGGCTCTGGATTTCATTGGGGTTGTGTGAAATAAGGTGAGCGCTAATGATGGACAATGTACCAGTCAGTACCAGCTCCTTAGCGAAAATATAATTAAACTGATTCGGAATTATGTTAGTAATCAATTTGTTTAACAAATTTGGTTACTGAACAGTTTAGTAAACCACCCCATGTTAAACTGTGGGCCCAAATTAACTCCACGTGAAACTTAATTACGTCGAAAATATTTGTATGGCGAAATTAATTACATTTTCATATGAATAAAATCCGCCACATTTAATATTTTTAAAATGAAATAATTTCGCGCGGATTTAATTCAATTTTTTTAAAAAATTGAAGTCACGGAATTAATTTATGGTTAACATAACTTTATTTTTTTCAATTTGTGTGAAAACATTCATTTCACTTTCTATGACAATATTTTTGTATTTCAACCTTTTAAGTTTGTTTTCGGAATTAATTTCGATGATAAATTTGAATTAATTGATTTTCAATATAAATTAAATCCGCCACAAATAATTTTTAAAGTCTGAATTAAATCCGCGTGAAATTATTTCATATTGAAAATGGGATTAATTTCGCCATACAAAAATTTTTGACGGAATAAATTCTCGTGGAGTACATTGTGCCCCTGAACCAAATTACTCGGTTGATCGAATAAATTACCTGTGTAGTCGAGTATTCGAAAACGGAGCAAAATATCCTAGAACCCGGGTACTCGATAATCGGTATTGGATACCCTAAACAGATGGGATATTATTTAATATATTTAAATACAATTTGAGAACGATCAATTTAATAACAGTTTATAAAATGACGACAAAAAATCACGCCGGCATCTGATTAGCGAATTTATTTCAAAACACATTGATGGGGCCTCAGCTTTGCCAAAAAATTGCAGATGATATAATAACTCAGGATTGTAGCTCTAAAATATGGGAATAATAACGGACATTTTATAAATTCAAACTTATTAGCTGTTTCACGAAACATTCGTGTTTATTTAACAACATTTTCTCGAATACGCGTCGAACAATTAATTTTAAGAGTGATTAAATCATTTCTGGCAATTAAGAAATTTACGCATTAAGATCTCTCTTTGATGGGTCACTAGCAAAATAGGAAGAAGGAACCAGTAATACAAATAATATACCTAAACCATTTTATAATCGATTCACTGTACGTTGTTTTTCGTTAAGGTCGGAACTATGCATTAACAGTAACAGCCTCCACAAAGGTGATGCAGTACATCACATTCATTTCTCTCATCGGGATGAGGAACAATGCAAAACGACTCATTACTCTTCATGCGATTTCAAATAACAATTTTTCCTCGAATTTTAACGACAATTACCGTCAATGTCTTCTCTATTTACGCATCACAACTACACTTTAGCGTCAATTATTTAGCCTGCGTTTATTATATTCTGTGGTGGTCAGGCTGCTGTGCATGCAGGGGGATAAACACAAGACTCGCTTCATGTGCCGTAACTGCATGCAACTTCAGCAAGTGCTCACACTGCCTCTTCGTGGCGGCCACTAGAAACTACTCTGTTAAAGGAGTAGGCTAAAGTGTGAGGGCTGTGGTCCTTCTACAGGAGGTTGGCGTTGGGTTAACAGCCCAACCTGTAAAAATTTTTTGTTACGAAACCTCAACATGAGCCTCGGATATTTTTGGATTCACAACAACGACCTCGGACACGATATAAGGACAACGATTTTAAATTGGAGTCGGCACCAACGAAAGTAGGACCTCGTGGGAGACCACCTACCCGATGGATGGACGACGTTGAAAGGGACCTAAACACACTCGGTCACCGTGTCTGGCGTTCTCTTGTGGCGGATCGAATTATTTGGAGGAGCATCGTTGAGGCGGCCAAATCCCTTCATGGGATGTAGCGCCAGCGGAAGAAGAAGAAGAAGTTTATTATATTTACAATAGATGAGTTTTAACGTTTTTCGAAACGAAGGTTGGATGCATTGTTGCTCGTAAGCCTTGTTTTAATGATCGAACATTTTCATTTTATGGCACCGTATTTTGGCCATCGCCAGAGCGTCAAGAATTAATAGGATTTTAGCAAATAGAGAGATTTGAGGAAGACTAGAAGCTTTAGTGAGTGATGTATATTGACGGTTCGTTCAAAATTTCCCAAGCACGATTTCAGTTTCCGGTAATAGTTTTTGCAATGTTTTGAAAGTCCCTGAGTCCGAAAAAGCAAAAAAAAAAACAAAAAAAAATCCTTCCGTCAGTTGATTTAGATGGCTGTTTGTAATTTGTATCTATGGTATGGATGGTGAACAGCTTTGACAAGCTGTACGCCAAGAAGATCAGGTACCGTAATACTAATTGACTGAAAGCCACGTGGTGATATTACCACGCTGACTAATTTTTTATATATGCTGACTTGAGGATTGATTTGCGGTTGAGTTGGAGTTGATGGGGTTGAGTTAGGGTTTAGTGAGCAGTTCAGCTGGAGATGTATTTGCAAAATGAATTGACTGTTGAATTAGAGTTTGATTGAGTTGAGTTCTTGCACGCTTGAGGTTTTAAAGACCATGTTGATTTGGGAGTTGAGTTAGGTGTGAGTTTGGGGTTGAGTTGGGGTTGGACTAGGGCTCAGTTGGGGTTGAGTTAGAGTCGAGTTCGGATTGAGTTGAGTGGGAGTCAGCGGTTGGAAATTAGCTTGATTTGTTTTGAGTGGAATTCATGTGCGAGTTGAGTTGAGTGTTAAATTGGGGGCCGAGTTAGAGTTGGGAGTTGAGTTGGTGTTGAAATGAGGTTTAGTGTAGGTTGGTTCGGTTGCGGATTAGTTTGAGGTCGAGTTGAAGGTTTAGTTGAAAATTAGTTTGAGTTGATTCGAGCTAATTTGAGTTGA
The DNA here is from genome assembly GCA_963556165.1 of Tipula helvola. Lineage (NCBI taxonomy): Eukaryota > Metazoa > Arthropoda > Insecta > Diptera > Tipulidae > Tipula > Tipula helvola. Next base: position 35,554,622 of record OY744483.1, on the reverse strand, counting down.
AGTTGAGTTGGGGTTGAGTTATCTTGCGTTGAGTCAGGGATTCAGTTGGGGAACTATTTGAAAGTTGATTCGGGTAAATTTAGTGGTTGTGTTGCGATTGAATTGGAGGTTGAGTTGAAGACTGAGTTAAGGGACTTAGTACGGGATTGATTTGGAAGTTGAGTTAATTTTCAGAACCGAAGTTCTGTTCACCTAGTCAAATTTTGAATTTAAATTGAAAAAGTGCGTCGAATTTCATTTAAAAATGTTGTCTAATAGTCAAGTAGTAGAAGGGATCTCAGCCACATTTGTTGAACTAGGTATTCCCAACCGCTAAATCCGTTGTGTAGCATCTAGCAGAAAATGTGTTCGATTTGTCCATTTTTCGAAAGCCTCCACTATCTTTATGTCGAAATATCGCAAATATTTTCAGTTGCAGGATATGGTTTCGGAACATTAGGATTCTATACACTAGTCGTAAGGTCTACAAAGGATTGTATGCCGCACTTGTGACAAATGAAGCTAACATCGAATGCCACTGGGATTTAGAGCTAACGATCGATTTAGAGGGAGTCTTTATCGGAACAAACCTTCAGATTGTCCTTAACAGGTAAGCGACTCATCAGCCTACCCAACGCAATTCAGTAGATCCCAGATATGAGCCGGAAGAAAGATAAACTATGGTTACGTCGAAAAGACTAATTATAGTTTTCGGGAACTACTTCGAGCGGAGCAGAAATGGCCCAGTTATCTCTTGTGGAAACCTATCCAATTTGTTAATGGCGAAAATTTCTATGGAATAGAACAAGCGAATATTACATAATATCCGTTTTTTCTTATACGCCATGTGCGTTGGAACCGATTTTCATACAACAGTATCAAAAACAATTTTGAAGAGAACATTTGGTTTAAAAAACAAAATGTTATTTTTCTTTTACAGCCTCGTGAAAAGCATACAAAAATTAACTTCAACTTTAATTTATTGAATTCAAGTAAAAAATCAAAGCAATACGTCCTCGAATTTATGTAGGCCCAGAAAAAAATTTTGCTGCAAGTAGTCACAAAATCAGTTTCATACATTTCACTTGTCTTTACATAATTTTGAACAGAAATTAAATTATAAAACATGTATTCCGCATCAAAAGTTACCTCACGGAAAATAGCGCAACAATTATTTCGGGACTATAGCCGAGACGATGAGCCAAATAAAATTGATAAAACACTTGCCATCATAAAACCTGATGGGGCCGAATACTATATGCAAATTATAGATCGTATTTATCAAGCTGGTTTTCAAACCATCCAGACAATGATGCTCAAGCTGACATTTGAACAAGCATCGGAATTCTATCAATCCGAATATGGTACAACGGATTATCCGATGAAAGTGGTTGTCCTTAGTTCGGGACCAATTTTCGTTATGTGCCTGTCCAAAGTGAAAGCGATTAAGTATTGGCAAATTTTAATGGGGCCCGGCACCGTTGAACGATGCAAAAAATTGTGGCCCGGTAGTTTACGTGCTCTTTACGGCAGTACAATAAATGTGTATCATGATTTATTGCACGGGAGCGAGAATGAGGATAAGGCACGTTTTGAAATCAAATTTTTCTTTCCGAACATGATTATTGAGCCGATTATTCGTGATGATGAGGCTCATTGCTATTTGCAACGATATGTTAATCCATTGCTATTCAAAGGTTTACACATGGTTGCAAAAACGCGTCCATCCGAACCAATTTTAGCGCTAGCAAAATGGTTGCTAATTAATAATCCGAACAGGCCGATTATTTTGAGTGCAGTTGAATGTGATTTTGAGAAGATTGGAAAATGTATGCAGGATTGTTTGGATGTAAATTGTTTACAAAAAAATAAGGATTATGAAAGTATCTCGGAATGTTCGTCGTCAGGCGGAGAGGAGGAGGAACAGAAAGAGCAACCTGCGCAAAAGGTACATGATCCTGATCTTATCGGTCGTTGTCTGCAATGTCCACATTGCGCCAAAATTTTACGCATCATTTATTATGCTAATTCGACAAAGGAGCAGGGTAATTGTTCGGATGATGCGTCACAATCGTGTACCGATACGCCGAGTACAGGGACGAGTGATGTTGTTATCCCATCGTCGATGAGCTTAAATGCTGATAGTTGTGTAAATTGTGTCGGTTGCAATGAAGTTTTTATAATTCGCGGAAATTTGGTTGGCGATAAACCAAAGACGGCCCCGCCTAAATCTAAATAAATAAAATATTTGGCGTTTAAATTTTGTTTAGATAATTTTCCACATGGTAACAAAAATCTGAACTTTTGTAAATAAACAAACAGAAAAAACATTAAGCTCTAGATTATAATTTAAAAAACTATAATAATGAAAAGGGTAACACAACCTACACTACATCCTTATTCTTGTAAATTTCCTTCCTAACAAAAAACAGGAAAATACAGCAAACGAAAGACTCGCACAGCATTTTAAATTTTGCATATCAAAGTGTTTCACTTCATCTCCCAGCCCCAAAATCAAACATAAATATCCGCTAAATCCGCCTTGAAGTAGTAATAAGCAATAGTGAATTTATGAAAAGTCGGAAAACTTGAATTTACGTCCAATAGAAAATTGATTTTTATTTTTCTGAGATTTTCATTTAATTTACAAAAGTTTTTTAATATCATGTCCTGTTTTCTTTGAATTATAAAGGATCTACTTATATATGTACATTATGAAGAAGGATTTAAAAATGTTTATGCCAATTATATTTCATAATAACGTTCGTATACATACAAAATTCTTGTAAGGATTTCAACTTGTTCCTGTACGATGTACGTACGTACGGCTTTAACAGTAGAACCTAAAAGGATCTGGGGATAAAAATTAATTTCAATTCAAAATAAATAACAAATAAATTAAGGATATTGTTATGTTATTTCCTTAAAAGGATCTACACATAAAAAAAGGATAATAATTTTATGTTTTATTTATGTATATGAATTTCGAATACTTTAGAGATGAGGACGAAGGGAAGGTGAAAAAAAAGAAACATATGCGAGCATCAAAATAGGATTTACAGATTTTTCGTTCGGCCCTTCTTTTGTGATTGATGATTTTACAATCAAAGGATTTGTTAACAACAACGCCAATATAACAAACAGCAAACAATGGATATACGATATGAAATTAGTTACGATCATTGATTTTTATGTATTGACCGATTTTTGTTTTGTGCACACGTTTGACTCGACATTATCGTATGAAGGTTGTAATTTGATAGGAGATTTTTATTTTTTTTTTGATGATGCTTGGATTCGATGAACTGTAAAACTAAATAGTGTTTAGTTTATTCTTTAGGGAGGTTTTGAAAAATCTACGATATTTGATGAGAAAAATTTGGTCAAATGAAATTACATTTTTAAAATAATCCTAGATAATTTAAAACATAACGAAGGAGACAGCCAATTTGTTTAAAATACAATTTATACCTGCAAAATCCATATTTGATGCATATCATGATAAATTACTTGAAGAAATAGAAAAAATATTAAAAACATAGGACCGAAGCCTAATTTTTTTTCATTTGAATAGGAATTCAAACAAAGCACACTGTCATGTTTGCTCTGGAGTGCGTTCACGAACTCTACATTGTAACAAATTGTTAAAACTGTCATTGTACAAATGACATAGCAGTTAACAATGATAATGAGCGTGTTTCCTCGGGCAAACGTGATAAAAAATATCATGATACTGCACGTCAATTCCTTAGGACCCTAACTTCATTTCGTTAAATTTTACGTCAAACCCGAGGAAACGACCAAAATGAAAAATAACACAAAAATCGAAATTAAACGTCAAACATTTTTGAGCGCTTTATGTAAACAAATTAAAATTAATTTTATGCCGAATTTTAAGTAAAATTTTAAATAAATAAAATGATTTGGCTTGTACTATAGCTATAGCTTTCAAATCTAAATATTCTTGACCTAATTTAATATTATTATCACGAAAAACGGGCGAACAAAAATACATATATTTTGACAGCTAAAACCAAAAAATCCTTGGTTTTTTTGGTCATAAATGAGTGCGTTTTATGGCAAAACGTGATAAAAATTATCATGATATTTTTTATCAAATTTGCCCGAGGAAACACAAGGATTGTTACAAACGTCAAATTTGCTACCAAAACAAACTTTGTTTAGCAAAATTTTGTTTCTTCGTTATCATAAATACATATATGTATGTACATAATAAAAAAAAAAATTATTTAATTAACAAGAACCAATATTCATTTCACGTATTCATTTGTATCGAATAAATTATTTTCATCCGTAAATTGATCTAAACGATCAGAATCCATAATTGTTTCTTTTAATGACAGCTGGAAAGGCAGTATTGAGTAGAATTGTAAATGACGTTTGTAACAATAAGGGGAAATTTTGGTTTAGGAAAAAACAAAAAGAAAATAAATATACTTTCAGTTTTTTGTGGAAAATCGAATAGCGATATCCTTATGCAATATTTGTAAGTCCCTATAACGGACATAGTAAATCAGTGAAACCTGCTAATCGGACCTCTTTGTAATCGGACCAATTTGAAATCGGACCTATGGACCACATATTTCATTCCATTTTGGTCTATTTTACCTTTGAATAGGACCACTTCAAAAAATTTTATTGTATGTACATAATATGTATTGTAGTTTAGTTTTTGATATTTTATTTGTGATCTATGTTATACATATGTATGTATGTATTTTTAAACTAAAGTAACGGCTTTATGCAGTTATAATCATTGTACGTACATTTATGTTAATATGCATATGAGAAATTGCAGTTTCAAAGCGCATTTAAGCCGAAAAGGTACGTATATACAATTGTTTTAGCTAGGATATTTAATTACATACGGCATTACGAGTAAGTGTATGTAAGTAAAATAAATGGCGGTTTAATAAAGAAGCGTGGATGACTTCCGATATCTTTCAGGATTGGATAGAAACATTCAATAAAAAGATGGCTAGGCAGAAAAGAAATGTTATTTTGTTTTTAGATAATGCGTCTTGGCATCCACATAATTCATACATCAATGTCAAACTCCAATTTTTACCGCCAAATACTACATCGGCCCTACAGCCGTTAGACTAGCGTATTATAAAAAGCTTAAAGGCGAAGTACCGAAAATTGTTAATGGATCATTTATTGACGGCTATAGACGATGGTGATGGAGTAGAAGCATTATCAAAAAAAATTACCACGTTAGATGTATGTTCATGAATATCTTCTGCATGGGATAATGTAACCACAGAAACGATTTCTAATTGTTTTAAAAAGGCCTGGTTGCAAAAAGCGATAGATCATCAGGAATTAATCATCATGATGGAGAATTGTGAATCTGAATCTCATTTTGAAAATGTGGCTTTGGATCAGAATTTGCAAACATTCAAGGAATTGCCTGATGATTGGTAAGATCAATTTTTTGAGTCGGTACATAAAGAATGTGAAAATAAAAACATCGAAACCATAAATTTTAGCTCATCTTTTGATGGTGACGAGTTAGATGACAATACAACTAGTGATTTTACATTTAATAAAGCACAAATTTATTTTAAAACTTTGAAAGATTATGCGAGTGATAAAGGATTGAACGAAATGGTTCTTCATCTGGCTCAGGCGGAGCAAAAATTACTTGAAAACGAGATTTCCATGAAAAAGCATCAATCTAAAATAACAACATATTTTGCAAAAATGGATTAAACTTACTTTATAGTTTTTTATGTATCTAATTATTTTTGATTTTTTTTTATGTGTTATGATTTACATACATTGTATTTGAAATAAATTGCAGATTTATGTGTTCATATATATAATGTATAAATATGTACATACATATATGTCTGTATGTACATACATATAATATAAATAAAGCAAAACCTTTGTAATCGGACCAATTTTTTTTGGTCCCGAAGGTGGTCCGATTAGACAGGTTTGACTGTATTAATAAATAAATAAACCTAAAATAAATTATGTGGTTAAATTTATAACCGCGTTGGTGCTCCGCACGGCAAGTAGACCACCCTACGATAATGCTATGGGTGTCGTACATCATACCAAATAAGAGTGTACGATATACCCCATAATTGGTGACCCCGACGTGATCTACGAATTAAATAAGCATATACGGAGCAGCGGAATTCGACGTATAAAATTGTTGGAAGCGCAAATTTTCACGAGCGACTTTTACCAAAAAAAAAAAAAAAACGAGCGAAATTCTACCAACAAGGGAGGATACAAGCCATAGGCGATACGAGCCATATATAAGGCCGCAGCAGTAAAGCATATCGACTGTGGAGCAACATGGGCACAGCGGCAACACACAGCATTGGGCCAGGCCAATTTGAGACAAAGAAGAAAAAAGTAACAAAAAAAATTTCAAATTGTAATAGTTTGCCTTAGGTAAGTGTATTTATTGTTTTTTTTTTGTTTGTTTTCCCATTTGTTTCCAACCATACATTTATCGGGTTATTGTAACAGTGTCCAACTCGTATCTAATTACATATACGTTTTAAGTTTATTACGTTTTAAGTAGAAAACGTCTCATTTTAAAAACGTGTATAGTGATTTAGAGTAATCATGGTTAACGGAAACAACGATGTGATAGATAGTAGCGACAGAGTACCTCAACGCAGAACGATTTAACGCGTAAAGCCGGACCTGCGGGAGCAGACGGTCGTTTTGTGGGGCGAGTGTCAATAAAAACTCCACCGTTTTGGCATGAAATGCCAGAGTTGTGGTTTCGCCAGGTCGAGGCGCAATTTAACAATGCTAACATAACCCGGCAGGAGACAATGCTTGATGTTGTTGTGGCGGGGCTCGATCAGAGAGCCATGCGAACAGTTAGTGATATCGTACTGCAGAATATGACTGACAATCAGTACGATACCCTGAAAAAGGAGTTGATTGCACGGGTTAACCGAATCAGAGGATTCACGATTACAGAAATTATTAAAGGACCTTGACCTGGGGGACAAGAAACCATCGCAGCTACTCCGGGAAATGCGTGGCCTGGCTAATAAAGAAATCTCGGAGGAAATGCTGCGCAAATTGTGGGTTCAGAGATTACCACAACAAATTCAAGTAATTTTGGCGTCGAGCACAGAAAATTTGAACAATTTGGCAACAATAGCTGACAAAATTTTAGAAACGTACGCTAACGCCAGTGTAATGGCAGTATCACGCGACAAGGAAGCGCACCACTCGCGAATGCATTGGAAATCAGAATAAACGAGTTAGTACTGGAAATTAAAGAGCTTAAAGCAACACAGGCAGCTGGAAATTTGCAACGATTTGGGCAACGTTCCGGATCTCGGCATCGGTCAGGATCCCGCAGAAGTAAAAAGCATCCAATGTGCTTCTATCATTTCCGTTTCGGGCCCAAGGCAAATAGGTGTATCAAGCCTTGCACTTACGTAGAACGATCGGAAAACTGATGCCTTCATCGCAAGTGACGGCATGTGATGGGGGCAGTAATGTTAGTTGTCGTCTAGTAATATATGATATGTCAAGTAAACGTAGCTATTTAATCGACACGGGTGCCGATGTCTCGGTAATACCAGCATCACAAGAAGACAAACACAAAAGTCAGGACAATTTCCCTCTTTTTGCCGCGAATTCTTCTCGGGTTAGCACGTATGGCACCCGATTATTGAAGCTAGATTTAGGGCTTAGGCGTAATTTTAATTGGACTTTTATCATAGCGAATGTGTCGAAACCAATAAAAGGAGCCGATTTTTTAAAAAAATTATGGTATCCTAGTTAATATTAAGCAGAACCGGATCATCGACCCGATCACAAGGATTCACACGTCTGGTAAAGCAGTAAATATCGTTTCTTCAGCGATGACCACTATAGATACCACGGCTATTGATTCGAACGTCACGATCATTTTAAAAAAATTCAAGGAATTCAAAATACGAAAATAAAACCAGTTAAACATGCAGTTACTCATTTGATACTTACAAAAGGTCATCCAGTAGCAACGAAAGCTCGTAGATTACCACCGGATAAGTTAGCAACAGCAAAGCTAGAGTTTGACTATATGCTGGAATCCGGGATATGCAGGCCGTCGAATAGTCCGTGGGCAAGTCCATTACATTTAGTAAAAAAGAAGAACGGCGACTGGCATCCATGTGGGGATTATCGGGGTCTCAACGGTGTTACTCAGCCTGACCGATACCCGATACCGCATATACAGGATTTCAGTCACCAGTTGCATGGCTGTACTGTATTTTCAACCCTGGATTTGGTAAGAGCATACCACCAGATTCCGGTGGAGCCGGCGGATATTCCAAAGACGGCTATAATTACACCCTTCGGGTTGTTCGAGTTCATCCGTATGGGATTTGGTTTGCGTAATGCTGCGCAGACATTCCAACGATTCGTGCATTCAATATTTCGCGACTTGAATTTCTGCTACACGTATATTGATGATTTTTTAATTGCATCGCAAAATATGGCTGAGCATTTGCAGCACCTTGAACAAATTTTCATAAGGCTTCAAGACCAAGGTCTGATCATAAATGTCAGTAAGTGTGTATTCGCGCAGTCAGAAGTGGATTTCCTAGGATATACCATAAATCAACACGGAATTAAACCTATGCCGCAGCGCATACAGGCCATTTCCGAGTTTAAACGCCCGGAGACAGTAAAGGAAATACGTCGTTTTCTCGGTATGATAAATTTTTACCGCAGATTTATTCCCGAGGCAGCTAGCAATCAGGCGCTGTTGAACAATTATTTAAAAGGGAGTAAATGAAACGATCATCGAAAAATTGATTGGACGGACGACGCAATAAAAGCTTTTGAGCATACCAAACAACAATTGTGTGAGGCCACAACCCGGAGTGCATCCGAACATGAAGGCTCATCTCGCTATAATGGTAGACGCATCCGATACAGCGATAGGCGCAGTTATGCAGCAAAAGGTACAGGATATCTGGCAACCTTTAAGCTTTTATTCCTTGAAGCTTACGGAAACTCAGAAACGCTATAGCGCGTACGACCGCGAGCTGCTAGCAGCATATATGGCAGTGAAACATTTCCGTTTTCTGCTTTAAGGAAGAACGTTTACGATTTTTACTGACCATAAGCCATTGGTTTACGCGTTGCAGCAAAACCCGCACAAAGCGTCGCCAAGACAATTTAGCCATTTAGATTTTATTAGCCAATTTACTAACGACATTCAGCATATTGCAGGCAAAGATAATGTAGTAGCGGATACGCTATCTAGGGTAGATGAGATACGAGGGTCAGAGACAATTGATTACGAGAAAGTGGCCGAAGGCCAAAGCAGTGATAAGGAGCTACTGGAGCTTTTAGAATCAAGCAAGTCACTACAGTTTAAGAAGTTTCCCGTGCTCACTTCGGGAAAAGAATTATGGTGTGACATTTCAACAAGTGTCATTAGACCATACATCCCAATGGAGTTCCGAAGAGCCGTATTTAACATAGTGCATGATCTCTCACATCCGGGAATTAAAGCTACAGCCAAGATGTTGAGTGGAAAATATATTTGGACATCCATCAAGAATGATGCCAGAAGATGGGCTAAGTGTTGTGTCAGTTGCCAAAAAGCTAAAGTACAACGGCATACAAAGAGCCCAGTGGGCCAGTTCCCAGTCGTCAGCAAGCGCTTCGAAGAGATCCACGTTGATATAATGGGCCCTTTACCAACATCCGAAAGTATGCGCTACTGTGTGACGATAATAGACCGGTATACTCGTTGGAAAGAGGCAATTCCAGTGGAGGATATACGAGCCCAAACGGTGGCAAGAGCAATATATAGTGGATGGATTGCACGGTGTGGCATACCGTCATCGATAGTCACGGATCAAGGCAGGCAGTTTGAGTCGGAGTTGTTTCGCGAACTAGCAACATTTTTAGGATTTCCGCGAAAACGGGCTACCCCGTACAACCCTCAGGCCAACGGGTTTATTGAACGCTGGCATCGCTCTCTTAAGATAGCAATAATGTGTCAGAACAACGCTAATTGGACTATCTCTCTGCCCACAGTACTGTTGGGGCTAAGGACAGTTTTTCGAGAAGATTTTAAAGCAACGTCGGCCGAATTATTGTACGGTGAGACTATACGTGTGCCAGGTCAGTTTTTCGAGAATTCGAGTAATCAAGTGTATCAGGAGTTCGTTTTGCAGCTTAAAAATGTCATCGAACAGACAAAGCCAACACCTGCGTCAAGACATGGAAATAGATCGTCCTTTATTCACAAAGAATTGAACGCATGCTCGCACGTATTTGTGCGAACAGATGCAATCAAAGCATCATTGCAGTGCCCATACGAGGGGCCGTTCAAAGTTATCAGTCGTACCGAGAAATATTTCACAATGTCATTCACTGGCAGGGGAGTATTGTGGTAGCTCTATCTAGGACTGTTGTAAAATATTAGAATAGGAAAATTATGAAAATAAATTGCATAAAACGCGCGTGGCGAATTGGACAATGTTTAGCAACTGGACTGGTATTCTGGATATAAATGTCGAAAAGGAAAAAACAAAAAGAAAATAAATATACTTTCAGTTTTTTGTGGAAAATCGAATAGCGATATCCTTATGCAATATTTGTAAGTCCCTATAACGGACATAGTAAATATTCTAAAAACGTTGGAATACAAAATATTTATAATCATAAATAAATAAACCTAAAATAAATTAAGTGGTTAAATTTATAACCGCGTTGGTGCTCCGCACGGCAAGTAGATCACCCTACGATAATGCTATGGGTGTCGTGCATCATACCAAATAAGAGTGTACGATATACCCCATAAGGTTATGAACACAGTCCAGTTAAAATTACAATTTGCTACACATTTTTTAATGCTAGTATCCCAGCAGACGATTTGTTACTAAAGCTTATTGTCAGCTATACAAAAGAGGCTTGACAAAAATATCTTTGGGAGCTATTAGACCGGGAGCCGTAGAGTAATAAAAATAAACGACAAGGTACACGGTTTCTCTATACGCGATTCAAAGGATAATAAAATTTCGAACTGAAACGTAAAAATAAAACAATATTTTTTGTTGACGATGTCCTTCAAATTGACTCTCAAAGTGGTAAGTGTCGTTGTTAAAAAACAACGACAAGGTACACGGATAGTTATTTGACTAACATAATGTAGATCTCCAATTATAAAAAAATCATTCTAGCGTCGAATAGTTTTTAGTGACCTTCAGTAAGAAAATGAGATTTGAAACAGGTGTTGTCGTTGTTAAAAAAAACGACAAGGTACACGGCAAATTCGTAAGTCATTTGAAAGGTTTTAAGGCGAACTTTCCAAATATATACGTGGTTTTTATATAGGCGATGACAAAGATGGTTAATTTCACCAAAATTAGACAGAAATTGGTGTTTTTTTTCATATATAATTATTAAGTATCGTTAATTCATTTTCTCTATTTCGGTTTCAGTTTTCAATAACATAACATATGTGGGAATTATGGTGTGTAGTCGAAAATATAGAATAAAGATGTATATATGTTATGGTAAGTGTGCGTATTTACCGGTAACAGTTTGATGAAGGGAAAATTTGGTTCTGTTTCTGTGCTATCTGAAATTTTGGCCATATGACTTTTATGTATATGTATGTAAATACCACATTTACCAAGGTGGTCTAGAAAGTTTCTGGGGTGGTCAAACTGTCATAAATTTACGTGTGAAAGTTTGGTAAAAGTGAGTTGGATGTACTATGAATTACCATAATGTGAAATGCTGGTAAAGATAAACATCCTGAAAAGAAATCCGTCTGAATTAAGATATCTTTTTAATTTTTAATGAATCAAAAAGAACTCATGTATGTACTTCGATTTTAAATCTATTTAAGAAGCTACAGTTAAATTTTCAAGTCGATTGAACAAAAATTGATTGAGTTCGACGAAACGTCGTCTCTTGCACTTTATGCATCGCCGTTTGAATGAATATTTATATAATATAGGATATCAATCATTCAAGCAGTTAAAGCACCGTCTTTGGCTTTTAATCACTTCTCGACGATTTTCTACCTCCATTCCATTAAATACTGGGCATTGGTAAATGATGTGTGCCTCAGATTGACAAGCAGAACATTGTTGACCTTGTATTGCTACATGAGTCTTAACTGGCATTGGCTTATTTGATAGAACGGAACTATGTTTCCTCGAGCTTGACTAATCGAAATCGTTCATGGTATGTCGTTTATGATCATATCTCTGTCTTAATTTTTGGATGGCTTTGATACAGTTGACTTTGGTGATACTGAAGTATCGAAATAGGGTAGCGGCTTCACCTCGAAGTAGACCTTTAAGGTACTGAAATTTTTGTACTGGTGTACATATCATGAAATGATTGCCACACGGTATAATCGCCCGAAAACACTAGTATGTTTAGTTTTGGTAGCCTAATATCCGTTCCTACTTGCGTTGTATTAGCAAAACAATAAATCCATGAATTGACCAATTTTTTATGATTTTTGGATACGGGTCTATTGGAACGGGTACATTAAAAATGCTGCTCGTTACAAAGCATAGACATGTTTCTTCGTTTAAAGGTCATATCTCACAACATGTCGCTTTTTTTCTTTATACAAATTCTCTAATCATTTAAATGTATTTTATAAAGTTAACGCCATCAAATGTTCGTTGTTAAAATATTAAATCTCGGGTTTTTATATTTTTTTGTAAATTACTTGTTCTTACTTGTGAAAAACTGTGTAAATTACATAGTGTAAACCAAAAATATGCAACAAGTAATATTTCGTTATGGGCGCTAAAAGAAAGGCAGATCCAGCTCAGTTAATTGAAAATACGCGAATATTTGCCAGCAGAAATGAAGATAGTCGGAGCAAAACAAAACTACAGGTCGCTCTACTCCCTAATGTTGAGTTAAATATTAGTTAAATTGGATTAAATTCGAATGATAAGCCTTTAGCTAAAATTGTAAAATAAAATTGACCAAATGCACCATATTATGTACCAACCACAAAAACTATTTAACCTAAAAAAAACAATTAACAATTACCTCCAAACATCCGTTGCATTCCACAATTCCAATTACATCCATGCTGTTTTAATACCAGCACACAACTGCCAAAACCAATCATACCAAACTGTGTATCCAAATTGATTGGAAATACCCCAAAAACCACAAATAATAGTCAAAAACAATAACAATTGCATAAAATAAATTTAAATAATAGTCAAAAACAGCAACAACTTAATTTATTTAATTAAATTTTAATAAAGCGCCAAATATGTAACAAAAAAAAAATTAATTTTCCAAATGTCTATATAGTGGATATTTTTACCGGAAAATATTTAATTACATACATGAAAATTTGTACATTTTATAAAGTGTACTCTAAGGGTACACCTAATTTAATTGTGTGGTCTAATTAAAATTATATTCCAAATTTCACGATTTACCAGCTATTTTCCCATAGACTATACCCTTAAAATTTTTATAGCGTTCATTTTATTTATATCGACAATTTGGTTTTATCGTTTTATTGATTTCGCATAAATGAATGATTGGCTGTATAATACTCATTATAGTTAGTTAATTTAGTGTTACTGCATGATGTAGGTCAAGTAAACATTAAATTTTGGTCGCCTCCTCTCCTTACAACGGTTCTCTGTCATGTATGAATAAACTATCCCACTGCACTGTGGTCTCCCCATATTGGATTACAAACAATTAATTTTAAGAGGATTAACTTTAATGTTTTTCCAAATTTTCCGAACGATTTTTATTTACTGTGTGTAATTTCTATACATATATTATGTCGAAGGATAGTCGGTGGTATAGGTGTGATGGCATTGGGGCTCATTTTAAATAAAACAAAATATTCAGCATAAATTAGTTGTTAATTGGCTGGATTAATTGTGTTTCTGGAAAAATGTCTTAGTAATTGGCAATTTACGCAATAATTTTTCCAATATAAAGTTAAGTTATGTGCGAGAGGCAGGATGGGGGAGAATTTATTTTCATAGCCATATCAACAGCGAGTTCATATTGTAATTGAGGCATTATATGGATTATAATTGATGTTATTGGAGATTTAAAGATTCCAATTTATTTATTTTTTTTGGTTTCGTCTACCAAGATACCGAGATTTAAAATACTCATTACATTTCTAATGATTTCATTTTTGCTTTTTATTTCAGGTTGATTTTATGCGGACTTATTCAAAATGGAGTGGGTTTTATAGAAATTCAGGTAAATTACTTTATAAATAATGGAATAACTTTGCAACAAACAGAAAATGGAGCTATTACATGATTCTTCTTTAAAATATTATTTACGAAAATAAAAAAAGTTTGTACGCCTAAACATAAAACTTTTCCCCAAATCTAATAAGGTGGAACCTTTAATATTTTTATTTTTTATTTTACAGAGAAACTTGGCAATTACTTTCACATTCAACTAAACAATAGATATACCAAAAATAAAATCAACTTTCCACTATTCGATTTTGTTTAAACTCCAAATTTATTATCGTCATCAGCCCAGATTCAAATTTTGTGTGTGCCATATCCCTCTCGAGTGATTAGTGCACACACGCACACACATAAATTAAAATACTTCATTCATATAGTACATACACCATCTTCTAGAAGTGGGGAGGGGAGGATGTACCTAAATAAAAATAACGCCAGGGGGATGGCACATCATTTTAAAACGTTTATTTATTTTTTCAATTTACTTAGAGTGCGCGAAAATATTTTTTTTGTGGTACACGTATCTCGAGGGGTATAAAGAGTGTCTTTAAATAGAGCGCGAAATATGATGAATGGATTTACGTATTAGGGTACACAAAATCTTAATATCAACAATGCTTATAATTATTATGAAAATGAACAGCAACAGAATTTGCCTCCCAATTTTTTTTTTTTGCTTTTTTTTCGGCTGGGTGCATAACTCGACTTTTTTTATTTTTGGTTTGGTATGGTGAACGAGTTTATTTCGTATATTCAAAATTGGATATGCGAGATAACAGGAAAATATTCGGTTAAGCTTTTTTTTAGTATGGGGGAGTTTTTAGTATATTCATCTATTATATTTCGAATCGAGTGAATGAGTGTGAAACAAAGGAAAAATAAATCGAATTATTTTTTTTATAGATTTTCAATGGAATATGCTGAGCTGAATATGTGTACTGTTTAGATATGATGGAAATGTTTTTTTTATGCAGCAGAATATGAAAGTGTTCACTATGTGTGAGGCAGTAGTCTGTCGAATCGCATTTGCATACCACCGTTTAGTAGTTTAATCGGGGAAACAGACGATCAATGACCATCTGTTATTTTATTGACTGATTGTATCCGGCTCCCATTTCGTCTCGTTGCCTGTTTGAACCATACGTTATCACTTATATTGAAGTGTCGTGCTTTGTTGTGTCTTTTGTTGTTGCACTCGTCCCAAAAATAACTCAGCTGGAGCTTTGCCCATTGTAGCATGGGGCGTGTTTCGATAACTATATAAAAGTACGTTGAGCTGAGCATCAAGATATTCGTGATCATTTCTGCTGAAATTCATTCGTCGTTTGAACGGTCTTTGGATGGTATGAAGACGTAATGTATTTCGTTCAATCCTTCTCACGGAATGTTTTGAATTTCTGCGATGTGAATGACGTTGCCTTGGCCCTAACGATTACTTGAGGCACTCAGTAACAAGCAAATAAATTGGAAATGACTTTCTCATGCATCTTTGTTTAGATGCTTGTCATTGTGTAAACTACCAACCGTTTAACAAAATCTTCAATATCTGAAT